>JAQJZF010000027.1:17025000-17239671 GCA_028537955.1 Microtus californicus | reverse complement strand
CTAACCCTAACCCTAACCCTAACCCTAACCCTAACCCTAACCCTAACCCTAACCCTAACCCTAACCCTAACCCTAACCCTAACCCTAACCCTAACCCTAACCCTAACCCTAACCCTAACCCTAACCCTAACCCTAACCCTAACCCTAACCCTAACCCTAACCCTAACCCTAACCCTAACCCTAACCCTAACCCTAACCCTAACCCTAACCCTAACCCTAACCCTAACCCTAACCCTAACCCTAACCCTAACCCTAACCCTAACCCTAACCCTAACCCTAACCCTCAACCCTAACCCTAACCCTAACCCTAACCCTAACCCTAACCCTAACCCTAACCCTAACCCTAACCCTAACCCTAACCCTAACCCTAACCCTAACCCTAACCCTAACCCTAACCCTAACCCTAACCCTAACCCTAACCCTAACCCTAACCCTAACCCTAACCCTAACCCTAACCCTAACCCTAACCCTAACCCTAACCCTAACCCTAACCCTAACCCTAACCCTAACCCTAACCCTAACCCTAACCCTAACCCTAACCCTAACCCTAACCCTAACCCTAACCCTAACCCTAACCCTAACCCTAACCCTAACCCTAACCCTAACCCTAACCCTAACCCTAACCCTAACCCTAACCCTAACCCTAACCCTAACCCTAACCCTAACCCTAACCCTAACCCTAACCCTAACCCTAACCCTAACCCTAACCCTAACCCTAACCCTAACCCTAACCCTAACCCTAACCCTAACCCTAACCCTAACCCTAACCCTAACCCTAACCCTAACCCTAACCCTAACCCTAACCCTAACCCTAACCCTAACCCTAACCCTAACCCTAACCCTAACCCTAACCCTAACCCTAACCCTAACCCTAACCCTAACCCTAACCCTAACCCTAACCCTAACCCTAACCCTAACCCTAACCCTAACCCTAACCCTAACCCTAACCCTAACCCTAACCCTAACCCTAACCCTAACCCTAACCCTAACCCTAACCCTAACCCTAACCCTAACCCTAACCCTAACCCTAACCCTAACCCTAACCCTAACCCTAACCCTAACCCTAACCCTAACCCTAACCCTAACCCTAACCCTAACCCTAACCCTAACCCTAACCCTAACCCTAACCCTAACCCTAACCCTAACCCTAACCCTAACCCTAACCCTAACCCTAACCCTAACCCTAACCCTAACCCTAACCCTAACCCTAACCCTAACCCTAACCCTAACCCTAACCCTAACCCTAACCCTAACCCTAACCCTAACCCTAACCCTAACCCTAACCCTAACCCTAACCCTAACCCTAACCCTAACCCTAACCCTAACCCTAACCCTAACCCTAACCCTAACCCTAACCCTAACCCTAACCCTAACCCTAACCCTAACCCTAACCCTAACCCTAACCCTAACCCTAACCCTAACCCTAACCCTAACCCTAACCCTAACCCTAACCCTAACCCTAACCCTAACCCTAACCCTAACCCTAACCCTAACCCTAACCCTAACCCTAACCCTAACCCTAACCCTAACCCTAACCCTAACCCTAACCCTAACCCTAACCCTAACCCTAACCCTAACCCTAACCCTAACCCTAACCCTAACCCTAACCCTAACCCTAACCCTAACCCTAACCCTAACCCTAACCCTAACCCTAACCCTAACCCTAACCCTAACCCTAACCCTAACCCTAACCCTAACCCTAACCCTAACCCTAACCCTAACCCTAACCCTAACCCTAACCCTAACCCTAACCCTAACCCTAACCCTAACCCTAACCCTAACCCTAACCCTAACCCTAACCCTAACCCTAACCCTAACCCTAACCCTAACCCTAACCCTAACCCTAACCCTAACCCTAACCCTAACCCTAACCCTAACCCTAACCCTAACCCTAACCCTAACCCTAACCCTAACCCTAACCCTAACCCTAACCCTAACCCTAACCCTAACCCTAACCCTAACCCTAACCCTAACCCTAACCCTAACCCTAACCCTAACCCTAACCCTAACCCTAACCCTAACCCTAACCCTAACCCTAACCCTAACCCTAACCCTAACCCTAACCCTAACCCTAACCCTAACCCTAACCCTAACCCTAACCCTAACCCTAACCCTAACCCTAACCCTAACCCTAACCCTAACCCTAACCCTAACCCTAACCCTAACCCTAACCCTAACCCTAACCCTAACCCTAACCCTAACCCTAACCCTAACCCTAACCCTAACCCTAACCCTAACCCTAACCCTAACCCTAACCCTAACCCTAACCCTAACCCTAACCCTAACCCTAACCCTAACCCTAACCCTAACCCTAACCCTAACCCTAACCCTAACCCTAACCCTAACCCTAACCCTAACCCTAACCCTAACCCTAACCCTAACCCTAACCCTAACCCTAACCCTAACCCTAACCCTAACCCTAACCCTAACCCTAACCCTAACCCTAACCCTAACCCTAACCCTAACCCTAACCCTAACCCTAACCCTAACCCTAACCCTAACCCTAACCCTAACCCTAACCCTAACCCTAACCCTAACCCTAACCCTAACCCTAACCCTAACCCTAACCCTAACCCTAACCCTAACCCTAACCCTAACCCTAACCCTAACCCTAACCCTAACCCTAACCCTAACCCTAACCCTAACCCTAACCCTAACCCTAACCCTAACCCTAACCCTAACCCTAACCCTAACCCTAACCCTAACCCTAACCCTAACCCTAACCCTAACCCTAACCCTAACCCTAACCCTAACCCTAACCCTAACCCTAACCCTAACCCTAACCCTAACCCTAACCCTAACCCTAACCCTAACCCTAACCCTAACCCTAACCCTAACCCTAACCCTAACCCTAACCCTAACCCTAACCCTAACCCTAACCCTAACCCTAACCCTAACCCTAACCCTAACCCTAACCCTAACCCTAACCCTAACCCTAACCCTAACCCTAACCCTAACCCTAACCCTAACCCTAACCCTAACCCTAACCCTAACCCTAACCCTAACCCTAACCCTAACCCTAACCCTAACCCTAACCCTAACCCTAACCCTAACCCTAACCCTAACCCTAACCCTAACCCTAACCCTAACCCTAACCCTAACCCTAACCCTAACCCTAACCCTAACCCTAACCCTAACCCTAACCCTAACCCTAACCCTAACCCTAACCCTAACCCTAACCCTAACCCTAACCCTAACCCTAACCCTAACCCTAACCCTAACCCTAACCCTAACCCTAACCCTAACCCTAACCCTAACCCTAACCCTAACCCTAACCCTAACCCTAACCCTAACCCTAACCCTAACCCTAACCCTAACCCTAACCCTAACCCTAACCCTAACCCTAACCCTAACCCTAACCCTAACCCTAACCCTAACCCTAACCCTAACCCTAACCCTAACCCTAACCCTAACCCTAACCCTAACCCTAACCCTAACCCTAACCCTAACCCTAACCCTAACCCTAACCCTAACCCTAACCCTAACCCTAACCCTAACCCTAACCCTAACCCTAACCCTAACCCTAACCCTAACCCTAACCCTAACCCTAACCCTAACCCTAACCCTAACCCTAACCCTAACCCTAACCCTAACCCTAACCCTAACCCTAACCCTAACCCTAACCCTAACCCTAACCCTAACCCTAACCCTAACCCTAACCCTAACCCTAACCCTAACCCTAACCCTAACCCTAACCCTAACCCTAACCCTAACCCTAACCCTAACCCTAACCCTAACCCTAACCCTAACCCTAACCCTAACCCTAACCCTAACCCTAACCCTAACCCTAACCCTAACCCTAACCCTAACCCTAACCCTAACCCTAACCCTAACCCTAACCCTAACCCTAACCCTAACCCTAACCCTAACCCTAACCCTAACCCTAACCCTAACCCTAACCCTAACCCTAACCCTAACCCTAACCCTAACCCTAACCCTAACCCTAACCCTAACCCTAACCCTAACCCTAACCCTAACCCTAACCCTAACCCTAACCCTAACCCTAACCCTAACCCTAACCCTAACCCTAACCCTAACCCTAACCCTAACCCTAACCCTAACCCTAACCCTAACCCTAACCCTAACCCTAACCCTAACCCTAACCCTAACCCTAACCCTAACCCTAACCCTAACCCTAACCCTAACCCTAACCCTAACCCTAACCCTAACCCTAACCCTAACCCTAACCCTAACCCTAACCCTAACCCTAACCCTAACCCTAACCCTAACCCTAACCCTAACCCTAACCCTAACCCTAACCCTAACCCTAACCCTAACCCTAACCCTAACCCTAACCCTAACCCTAACCCTAACCCTAACCCTAACCCTAACCCTAACCCTAACCCTAACCCTAACCCTAACCCTAACCCTAACCCTAACCCTAACCCTAACCCTAACCCTAACCCTAACCCTAACCCTAACCCTAACCCTAACCCTAACCCTAACCCTAACCCTAACCCTAACCCTAACCCTAACCCTAACCCTAACCCTAACCCTAACCCTAACCCTAACCCTAACCCTAACCCTAACCCTAACCCTAACCCTAACCCTAACCCTAACCCTAACCCTAACCCTAACCCTAACCCTAACCCTAACCCTAACCCTAACCCTAACCCTAACCCTAACCCTAACCCTAACCCTAACCCTAACCCTAACCCTAACCCTAACCCTAACCCTAACCCTAACCCTAACCCTAACCCTAACCCTAACCCTAACCCTAACCCTAACCCTAACCCTAACCCTAACCCTAACCCTAACCCTAACCCTAACCCTAACCCTAACCCTAACCCTAACCCTAACCCTAACCCTAACCCTAACCCTAACCCTAACCCTAACCCTAACCCTAACC
This sequence comes from Microtus californicus, assembly GCA_028537955.1. Classification (NCBI taxonomy): domain Eukaryota; kingdom Metazoa; phylum Chordata; class Mammalia; order Rodentia; family Cricetidae; genus Microtus; species Microtus californicus. Next base: position 17,234,822 of record JAQJZF010000027.1, on the reverse strand, counting down.
CTAACCCTAACCCTAACCCTAACCCTAACCCTAACCCTAACCCTAACCCTAACCCTAACCCTAACCCTAACCCTAACCCTAACCCTAACCCTAACCCTAACCCTAACCCTAACCCTAACCCTAACCCTAACCCTAACCCTAACCCTAACCCTAACCCTAACCCTAACCCTAACCCTAACCCTAACCCTAACCCTAACCCTAACCCTAACCCTAACCCTAACCCTAACCCTAACCCTAACCCTAACCCTAACCCTAACCCTAACCCTAACCCTAACCCTAACCCTAACCCTAACCCTAACCCTAACCCTAACCCTAACCCTAACCCTAACCCTAACCCTAACCCTAACCCTAACCCTAACCCTAACCCTAACCCTAACCCTAACCCTAACCCTAACCCTAACCCTAACCCTAACCCTAACCCTAACCCTAACCCTAACCCTAACCCTAACCCTAACCCTAACCCTAACCCTAACCCTAACCCTAACCCTAACCCTAACCCTAACCCTAACCCTAACCCTAACCCTAACCCTAACCCTAACCCTAACCCTAACCCTAACCCTAACCCTAACCCTAACCCTAACCCTAACCCTAACCCTAACCCTAACCCTAACCCTAACCCTAACCCTAACCCTAACCCTAACCCTAACCCTAACCCTAACCCTAACCCTAACCCTAACCCTAACCCTAACCCTAACCCTAACCCTAACCCTAACCCTAACCCTAACCCTAACCCTAACCCTAACCCTAACCCTAACCCTAACCCTAACCCTAACCCTAACCCTAACCCTAACCCTAACCCTAACCCTAACCCTAACCCTAACCCTAACCCTAACCCTAACCCTAACCCTAACCCTAACCCTAACCCTAACCCTAACCCTAACCCTAACCCTAACCCTAACCCTAACCCTAACCCTAACCCTAACCCTAACCCTAACCCTAACCCTAACCCTAACCCTAACCCTAACCCTAACCCTAACCCTAACCCTAACCCTAACCCTAACCCTAACCCTAACCCTAACCCTAACCCTAACCCTAACCCTAACCCTAACCCTAACCCTAACCCTAACCCTAACCTAACCCTAACCCTAACCCTAACCCTAACCCTAACCCTAACCCTAACCCTAACCCTAACCCTAACCCTAACCCTAACCCTAACCCTAACCCTAACCCTAACCCTAACCCTAACCCTAACCCTAACCCTAACCCTAACCCTAACCCTAACCCTAACCCTAACCCTAACCCTAACCCTAACCCTAACCCTAACCCTAACCCTAACCCTAACCCTAACCCTAACCCTAACCCTAACCCTAACCCTAACCCTAACCCTAACCCTAACCCTAACCCTAACCCTAACCCTAACCCTAACCCTAACCCTAACCCTAACCCTAACCCTAACCCTAACCCTAACCCTAACCCTAACCCTAACCCTAACCCTAACCCTAACCCTAACCCTAACCCTAACCCTAACCCTAACCCTAACCCTAACCCTAACCCTAACCCTAACCCTAACCCTAACCCTAACCCTAACCCTAACTTTTACCCTAACCCTAACCCTAACCCTAACCCTAACCCTAACCCTAACCCTAACCCGTAACCCTAATCCTAACCCTAACCCTAACCCTAACCCTAACCCTAACCCTAACCCTAACCCTAACCCTAATCCTCACCCTAACCCTAACGCAAACCCTAACCCTAACCCTAACCCTAACCCTAACCCTAACCCTAACCCTAACCCTAACCCCCTAACCCTAACCCTAATCCTAACCCTAACCCTAACCCTAACCCCCTAACCCTAACCCCCTAACCCTAACCCTAACCCTAACCCTAACCCTAACCCTAACCATAACCCTAACCATAACCATAACCACTACCAACCAGTACCCTAACCAGTACCCTAACCAGTACCCTAACCAGTACCCTAACCGTAACCCTAACCAGTACCATACCCTAACCAGTACCATACCCTAACCAGTACCATACCCTAACCAGTACCATACCCTAACCAGTACCATACCCTAACCACTACCAGTACCCTAACCAGTACCATATCCCTAACCTAACTCTTAAACCTAATGCTTAAACTTAAACATAACCCTAACAAGAACCATAACCAAAACAGTACCCAAACCAGTACCCAAACCAGTACCCAAACCAGTACCAGTACCGTAACTGTATTAGTACCCTAACCAGTTCCCTAAACCTAACCAGTACCCTAACCATTACCCTAACCCTAACCATAACCAGTATCCAAACCAGTACCCTAACCAGTACCCTAACCAGTACCCTAACCAGTACCCTAACCAGTACCCTAACCAGTAACGTAACCCTAACCCTAAACAGTACCAGTACCCTAACCAGTACCAGTATCCTGACCAATACCATAACCATAACCAGTACCATAACCATAACCAATACCATAAACACAACCTAACTCTTAAACCTAACCCTTAAACTTAAACATAACCCTAACAAGAACCATAACCCTAACCGGTAGCATAACCGGTAGCATAACTGGTACCATAACCAGTACCATAACCGGTACCATAACCATTACCCTTACCACTACCAACCAGTAACCTAAGCATTACCCTAACCAGTTCCCTAAACCTAACCAGTACCCTAACCATTACCCAAACCATAACCCTAACCCTAACAAGAACCATAACCAGTACCATAACCAGTACCATAACCAGTACCATAACCAGTACCATAACCAGTACCATAACCAGTACCCTAACCAGTACCATAACCAGTAAGGATAGGGCTGGGTGCTTGTTTGGGGTTATGGTACTGGTAAGGGTTAGGGTTATGGTACTAGTTTGTGTTATGGTACTAGTTAGGGTTACGATACTAGTTAGGGTTATGGTACTAGTTAGGGTTATGTTACTAGTTAGGGTTATGTTACTAGTTAGGGTTATGGTACTAGTTAGGGTTATGGCACTAGTTAGGGTTATGGTACTAGTTAGGGTTATGGTACTAGTTAGGGTTATGGCTCTGGCTAGGGTTATGGCACTGGCTAGGGTACTGGACTGGTTAGGGTTCGGGTACTGGAACTGGTTAGGGTTCGGGTAGTGGTACTGGTTAGGGTACTGGTACTGGTTAGGGTTAGAGTTAAGGTACTGGTACTGGTTAGGGACTTGGTTATGGTACTGGTTATGGTAGTAGTATGCTAACCAATACCATAAATCGTAAACCTGAACATAACCCTAACAAGAACCCTAACCATAACTATTACAACTAAACCTAACCAAAACCCCAAACAAAACCCTAAACAAAACCCTAAACAAAACCATAACCAAAATCAAACCAGATCCAGAACCCTAACCTTAAACCTAACCAGATCCAGAACCCTAAACTTAAACCTAACAGAACACTCACCTTAAACCTAACCAGAACACTCACCTTAAACCTAACCAGAACACTAACCTTAAACCTAACCAGAACACTAACCTTAAACCTAACAAGAACACAAACCTTAAACATAAACCAGATATTAACCAGATCCAGAACCCTAACCCGAATTGTAACAGTAACACTAACCAGAATCTGACGTTAACCCTAACCAAAACCCTAACACTTACCCACAAACTCGATATCCAAACCATAACAATATCCTGTACCTGAACCCAATCCCTAACCAAAATTATAACCCTAAACTGAACCATAAACCCCAAGCATAACCCAAACTCCAATGCAAACCGTAAACCATAACTATAACACGAACCAGAGCACTATACCCGAACAGCAACATGAAGCGAAACACAACCAGAAACTAACCCCTGAATCATAACCAGAACACATAACACTAGCCACTAAAAAAAAACCTATAAACCCCAACACTAATCCTCTAACAATAAGCATTACACCTATCCCCTAACAACAAATGCCAAGACCGAATGAAATCCGGATCATAACACTTACAAAAACTGTAACAAGAACCTAAAAACAAACCTTAAACCATAAACACATAACCACCGCTAATCAATACTCCCTAACCCAAATCTGGACCAGAACCAAAAAAAAAAAATCAAAAAACCATAGCCTGAACACTTACCCCCTAAACTTAACCCAAACCCAAACAACCAACCTAAAGCCAATAACAAACACTAAACCCTTACCTGGAACCTAACACAAACCCATAACTCAATTACAAACCCAGGCTGTACATGTACCCTGACCCCAAAATAAAAACCCGAAACTGATACAATAACAAGAATCCAAAACCCTAAGCAATAAAACAGAACCACAACATGAGCCAAAACGATAAGCCACACCATAACGCAAACCCAAATGCTAATCCGCAACCAAACAAAAAAACCAAAAAATTAATACACAAACAAAAACCCAAACACATAACCGTACCTTAACCCTAACCATAACCCTAGTCTAAAACATACCCTAAAACTAACCAAAACACAAAAAAACAACAATATCCAGAACCCTACCTTAACCCAAATCTAAGCCAGGACTGGAACTCATAACTCTAACACCTAAACCCTAAAGCCTTAACCTAACCTTAACTCTAACCCAACTCCAGACCAGCACCACCCTAACACACTAGGCACTAACCGTAGACTTAAATCCTGGCCCTAGCTCTAAACCTTATCCACAAACCCCAGCCATAAACCCTTATCTTAATCAAGGACCATGAAAAGAATGTCCAGATAACTGGCAGAAAAAGCAAACATCTAGGATAGACATACTGGGTCAAATACCCCATCCAAATTTTCTTTTCCTCTATAGCTAGCTAACAAGAAATATTTGCCTAACCTCAGTCTACCCTAATACTTACCCTAGTTGCCTACATGCAGTGTACCCCAATACTAATCCCAACCACTGTACCCTGGAAGCTGCTAATCCCACCCACCCCAAAAACTCACCTGTTCTCGTGCCACAGCGCTGCAGCTAGGAAAGAGATGGGTTAAAATACATAAAAAACCAATAGGTGCATGACCAGCAACAAAACACAGAACCGCAATAGAAGACATCCATAGTCAGACAAATATTTGGTGTCCTCCCCAAACTGCCTCATGACCAAGAGAGGAAGTACACAAAAAAGCTGCGATTGCACAGTAAAGATCAAAAGAGAAAACAAGTAAAAGAAAAAAAACAGGATAAATGAGACCTCTAAACCACAGAGCAGACCAAGAACAGTTACCCAAAACTAAGACAGGCACTGTAACAATTTGAACAAGATACAAAGACACTACCAGGATCAAATGAAGAGATAGGTAGACTGCAATGCAAGAATGTATCCAACATCCTAAGAGACCACACAGTACCAGGCAGTCTTTGTAACCAACGAAAAAATGTCTAAAATTGTTTAAGAATATAACTTTATGGAGAGGATAGAGACATTTAAAGTGAAAATAAAACAGAACCAAAAAAACGACGAAAAAAACATTAGCTAAAATATGAAAAAAATAAAAATCGCACAAAAAAGCAAGATAACAAAAGACTGTTGAAGAAAACTGTTTAAGAGTTAAGACTGAAATACATTCACTAAAAAAACAGTAGAAACTCTGGATATGAAAAACCAGGATAAATGAACAGAAACCACAGAGGGAAGTACAACAAACAAAATAAAAGAGATGGAAGAGAGAATCTCAGGGTTTGGAGATTGCAAGATCAGCTAATGAAGAAATAATAAAAATAACCATTTTTTAGCAGATAACATACAGGAAATTTCAAAAAACAACAGAAGACAAAAACTAAGGGATAGAAGGCACAGAAAATATAATCAAGAAAATTACAGAAGAAAACTTTCACAACTTAAAGAAGGATATCCAAGGAGGCATAAGAAGCATAAAGAAGAACAAACTAGATTATCAAAAAATCCCCTTGTCATACCACAAAACATCAAACACAAATCAATGCAAAATAAAGATTATTAGGAACTGCAAAAGAAAAAGACCAAGTTTCATATTTAGGTAAACCTATCACAATTACTCCCAACTTCTCAATGGAAACCATGAAGGACAAAAGATCTTAAATAAATGTGCAGCAGACACTATGAGACCTTGAATGCAAATGGAGATCACTAAAAACAGCCAGGCTTTCTTTCAACATTGTAGAAAAGAAGATATCACATGACAAAAAAATACTTAAAAGTACGTATAAAAATACCCAGCCTTACTAAAAGGAAAACACAAACACAAAAATGCAAACTTCACCCACAAATTCTGAAGCATAAAAGAAACTCACATCAGCAAAACAGTAGGTAGGGAAACACAAAACCACTCACGGTGAAAAATAACAAATTATCAACTACAAGTCATTAATATTTCTTAATATACATTCACTAAATACACGTATGACACAGGACCTCAGAATAGATAGGAAAACAAGAATCAGCAATCTATTGTGTACAGGAAACACACCACAACCTCAAAGAAAGATAATACCTCAGAATAAAGGGCATGGAAAAGGACTGAAAAAACAAGCAGGTGTGGCAATCCTAATCTCTAACACTAGATCTTAAACTATAATAAGTCAAGAGTTGGAGAAGGACACTGCATACTAATAACAAGTGCAAAATATCATTCCTTCTCATCAATGCCCAAAACACAAGTGCATTCACATGTAAAAAAATTATTGGAGCTCTAAACACTCATTAAACCCTACACACTAATAATAGAAGAATCTCAGCATTCCGCTATACATAATGGGCAGGTCAACCAGACATGAATTCATAAGTGAAGAGAACTAATATAATGAATGAAATGGGCCTAACATACATCTATAGAATATTCCACCCAAAAAAGAAAGAATATACCATCTTCTCAGCACCTCATGAAAACGTCTATAAAGGTGACCACAGTGTGCAACACAGTAAACATACACAGAAACCAAAAAAATGGAGTAATGCACTGTGTCCTATCAGATGACCACGATTTAAAACCTACAAAACAATGGAAATTGAACAGCAAACTACTGATCCACCCTTGGATAAACGTAAAGTAAAGACTTACTAAAATTGAACAAAAATGAAGGCACGTTATACCCAAACCTATGTAACACTATGAAAGAATTGCTAATAAAAAATATAATATAATAAAAATAATAAATGCAATGAATCAATTAAACAAAAAGCAGGCTCTATGAGATAAACAAAGCCTTGTGCAAAATGATAAAAAAGACGACAGGGAACTTCCAAACAAACACAATGAGAAATGAAAAAGGATACATGACAACAGACACCAAGGAAATCCGCAGAATCCTTAGATCATACCACAGAAAACTGGACTCCAAAAAATTGTGAAACATAAATGAAATGGAAAATTTTCTGAATAGGGACAATTTACCTAAATTAAAGAAAGGCTAGGTGAGGAATTTAAAAAGGGATATACTCTTAAAGGAAATAAATACATCCTCTCATCAAAAGCAAACAAAATATTCCAGGGCCAAAAGTTTTAATGAAGAATTACATCAGAACTTCCTGTACTACTCCAAGTGTTGCAAATATAACCAGAAGGAACATTGCCAGAACTCGTTTTAAGAGTATGCAGTAAGATTGACGCGAAACCACACAAAGACTCAACTGAGAAAGACAACTAAAAACAATCTCAGTAATGAACATGAATGCAAAAATACTCAATAAAATGATGGCAAAATGAATCCATGAATACATTTTAAAAACCATCCTGATCAATTAAGTTTCATCAGAGATGCTGGGATAGTACAACAGTCATAAATGCATTAATGTAATCCACGATTAAAATAAACTTAAAGAAAAAATACATATGAACAACCTATTAAATAATAAAATATACACATATCGTACTTCTCTTAAAAGGCTCTCAGCATAGTTTATTAATCATACCTGGGATAAGGTTAATGAAAATTATGAAATATCATAACCTGCATCTCCAGGTCTTACAAATTATAGTCTAAAACCTCAGCCATTTATTTGGAAAACTTGAGCAAATTTGGCAAAATACTTCAATACAAATGGTTCAATTGGGTCACATATGGTTAACTTATTAACAATTGTTCTGAAATATCACAACTTGTAATTTTTTTTAGTGTTACCAGGTTAAGTGAAGCCAAGAATAAAACTTTAACAGGGGGCCGTTTTCTGGCATTGATTACCTTCCACACAGCCCCTACTACAATAAAGATCCACATTTAGAAGATGATAGCTGCCTTAAAAACCTGTGGGGCTTTTTAATGACTGATTTGTTGGAACAGCAGTGGCCGCTTCTAATTCTAAATTTACCTTGCTCAGAAATAGTAATGTTACTATGTACCACTAACATATGTATTTTTAGTTGGAAGAATCAATTTCAATAACGAAACTAGTAGTTATTTTTTTAAATTGTATTCATGCATTAATGGCTGTTAAGTTTAATCCTCATCACTTATGACATTACAGCAACATACACAGATATATCTGCCTGTAAACATAGGTCATCCTTAGGCTATAAATACTATAGATCATAGTGTTATAGAATTCTTCAGTAAAATACTGAAAAGAACAAAGTGCATGTTAGATTTAGTAATAGTTGTCATTCTAAACCTTTTTGCTGTTGCTGGTATTGCTTTACATACATCCTTGCAGACAAAACATTTTGTAGGGCAATGGTATAAAGATTCTCAGTAACTGGACTCAGCAAGCTCAAGTAGATGCTCGAACTCAGACAGATTGATGTACTTAAGCAAAAAGCGAGATGGTTGGAAAAGAAATATTTATCTATTCAAGAACATATTTATGTGCTTTGTGATTGGATTTCAACCACCTTTGGCATTAATGAATAGGCTCATAATGATTTTTAACATTAATGGAACTTTATCCAAACTTATCTGTGTGGCAATGTCGAAACTCGATCTATCATTGCTCACTTACATGATGATATAGAACTTACTTTTCCTAATCATTTCCTGATTCAGATGCCTCTCACATTGCACAGATTTTTGATGACCAATTGACAGGACAATATGGTAAATGAGATCTTAAGAGATTCATAGAAACTATCAATCATACCTCTTGCGGCATGCTTATTGTAATCGTTCTGCTTTTCCATTTTTGATGATGTATAAGTTTGTTTCAAACAAATGCAGAACATTTACATACTTTATGGCTAAAACCCCACTTACTACAATAAAAAAGGAAAATAATGAAGGCACCAAAATAGCTTAGAGTGCAGGCACTCCTGGGATAGATGGGAAAAAGTTGGGAAAAGGTTGCATAAGAAAACAAGCATAGATGAGAGCCAACTCTGCCTATTGCTGAGATTTTCTGTCAGAATCAATACCATGGATAAAGAATTGGCTTTTGAGCTCAGTTATTCACAATCTACCAGTTAAAAAGGAGTGCTTTGCTTCTGTATACTTTTTGCCTTCTATGTACTTATTTTCATTTTTATTACTGATATTAATTGAGGTATTATTTATGGCAAGGAGAGGCAAGAGTTTCTCATGATCATGTATGTGGATACAGAAAGGTTTCAGAGTTGAGGTAGTGCCTTTGAGTATGTATAAAAAGCCATACTAAATAAATTTTATTCTGCAGTTGTTCATACTCTGCATCCCCGACAACCTTACCAAGGAACCACAAAGGACTAGATGTGGAGAAATGCCTCCAGAACAGGAACCATGAAGAAGAAAAGTTAGGAAGGGTTTTAACATATTTACCAGATAAGTAATCTTCAGTACAGGGTAATGGACCAAGCCAAATCCTCTCAGTACCTTGCTATGCTAAAACATTCATTAAAGACTCATAGGTTTCACGTTGCTTTTTCTGATTTAGAAATGTGCGTTGAAGTAATGAAGCCTTATAATTCTTCGGTTTAGAGAAGGCAGCTAAGGCATAAATACTTGGTAAAGAATTAAAGCAAGCTAATGTTTAAAAAGCTATGAGATAGAGTGAGAATGTACCTGGACGTTTCTGGTCTATATGGCGAGTCTTGCTATTTTCAAAGTGAAGCAAACGAAAATAACAGGCTGCTGTGTCATAACAGAAAGTAGTGCGAGCTGAATAAGTAATGACAACATATAAAAAAAATCAAATATTTGGCTTCTTTGTCAATGGAATCAGGAGGCATATAGCCCTCGATCTCTATTTAAAATTGATGATTTAGAAAAAAGTATTTTTTGAGTATAATAAAAAACTAATATTCCAATTTAAGTATTATTGGATACTTATCCATATCATACAGGCATTTAAGCTCAAGATATATTTACCATAGAATGTATTTACAAAGCATATATTTTCTAAAATAAGTTATGAAAAAATGTTAGTCTATGGAATACAACAACAATATCTTACTTTCACAGGTCGAGATGGTTCTACTTGCATTTTTGCATTTCCAAAAGAAAAAGGAAAATACATGTTTCAGCTTTCATAAGCTTTACAAATTACTGCAGTTTCTATTACTGGAACTTTGAATGTCATTTCCCCAAAGAAAATTGTGGGACTATTTATAAAAAAAAAAGTAATTGTAATGAATAACATTGTAGCTTTCAGGGGGTGGAGAGATGGATCAGAGGTTAATAGCACTAGCTGCTCTTCCGGAGGTGCTGAGTTCAATACCCAGCAACCACATGGTAGTTCACAACCATCTGTAGTGAGATCTGGTGCTCTCTTCTGGTGAGCGGGCATACATCGATCAAGCCAGAAGGCTGTATACATATTAAATAAATCCTCAAAAGAAAAATATTAGAACTTTCAAGCCTTCAACTGATGCAATAACTAATTTTACTGATGGTTGAAAACCTAAATGCTTACTGAACAGAATTTAAGTACTGAGTAGAATTAACAGTTTACTCTCCCCTCCATACATCAAAATTAATTGCACACTGTTGTTAAAACCAAGCAGGGTCTACCTAAAGAATTAAATATTGCATGTGATTCAGCTTATATTGTATTAATTGTACCAAATGTTTAATGGGGTAATTCATCACAGTAAACATTCTTTGTTAGCTTTGTTTAAATTAGCATTAACTCCTAATCAAAATAAAATTTTCTTACTCATTGACAAAAACACAAATTTGCTAGAATATCCTACATGTGAGAATGATAACATGATGAATTAGTACCTTTTCCTCTATTCGTGAAGAACATAAACATTTACATGCTAATGATAATAATGTGCATGTCCAAACAAAATCAATTTTGACAACCTAAATAAATAATTTTAAATTCTCCAATTTGGGATCTATTATATGTTGATTCTATTTCTCAAGGATATCAAATGAAATTTTTGCAAATGGTTGTTACTCATCACAAAATTTGGAAGTTAATATTTCCTCCAAGCAACCATATATACTCGTGAATCATGTATATGGGCTACTCCTTTAGCTGGAGAACACACAAGCTATTCAACACTTATTAAAAAGCATTTTACATCATGTGTGTTCCCTTTCACTAAAACAGATAATGGACACATAATTTCAAAGAATTTCCTAGATTCTGTGAATCATATCATTGCTCCTATTACAGGTATTGAATATAATGCACAAGAACAAGCTATTGTTAAATGTGTACATGTTATACTAAAACAAATTAAAAATAAAAAAGAAAAAGGACTATTATGGTATGGAATTAATGTGGGATTTTCAGAATAATGTGAGAGCCAGTTTACATCAAGCGTTGTTTACATAAAATTACCTAAATAAGCCGCATGTGCATATTTTAACCCGCAAAGAAACGTTGAAATGCCGAATGTGAAAAAAAAGGGACAAAAATGCAAGGTAATGAATGGCAGCTGGCATTGCTAATGGTGAAACGGAGAAGATATAGTCTTGTCTCTCTGCAAGGTGGGAGTCAGTTATGGATCAGGTTTCAGAAAAGAGCAGAAACTAAAGACAGGAATGCAATGTAGTCATGATAGTCCTTTTGTCAAAGAAGACATTCTCGTATTGCCCATGGCAAAATTCGCTCTATGGAAGTGACCTTGATGAAAGGCCCTCATCGTAACCAACATAGGGTCAGGTGAAATCTCTTGCATCTTAGGTTAAGATTATTGTACAGGAGTCCAGAATACCTGTTATAGCTGAAAATCATTTTCAGGCCATGAGCACTCTGCTATCTGTCTCTTCAGTTCAATATGATGTAAATTATTGTGCTTATGTCCCTAACCCACCAATGTTTCAGCCTGTCTTTTGGGTAGATACTGATGTGTTAGTGTGTACCACTCACAGTATCCTTACTCCTCCTTGGAATAATTAAACTTATCTGAATAATTTTGATGGGACCCAATAAAATTTTACTTATATGGATAAAAGGGAGCAAACATGATTTGGAAATGGTCCTGGGTCAACCTGATATTAAAATAGGAAATTATGGCAGTCATCCTCAAAGACTGACCATAGTCCATTACTGAGACCTGGGATAATAATACTGAAAATCATGAATTTGCATATCCCCTATGTCCAGATTTCAAATATTATAGGTAAAAATATCAGCAATTTATTTGGAAATTTTCTTTAGGACAATTTGGAAAATAATTCAAAAAATGGATCAATTGTCGTACATAGAGTGAATTTGTGAACATTTGTAATGAAAGGAATATTACCACTTGTGATTTGCCTAATGGTACAAGGATGAATCAAGACAGTAATAAAATGATAAATGGAAGCTGTTGTCTGGCATGGGGAGATGGAAGAAGCAGTGATGATCTTATTGCCTTATTCACAGTGCAAACTACAATACAGACGCATAATTGCCAGATGTTAGCCACCGTAATACCTGTTTAGGTTCTTAATGGATCATTAGTAGGAACACAAGTATCTGCTTCTACTTATATATTTACCTTATTTAGAAGTAATATTATTATTGCTTCTGTGATGCTACCATATGTATTTTTGAAAGAATGAATTTAACTACTGGAATTAGTTTTAATGACTAGCAATTGTAGTCATGCATTAATTTCTGTATCCAGTTTAATCCTCATCATCACTTATGATACTAAAGCAACATACTAGATCATATTTTTGTTGAATTGTTCAATAAGATGTTGAAAAGAACAAAGTTCATGTTTGGTTTAGTAATGGTTGTAATTCCATCCTTGCAGACAAAAGGCTTTGTAGAGCAATGGCATATCCTCATAAACTAGTTTCAACAAGTTAAAATATATGATCAACATTATAGACAGAGATTGATGTACTAAAGCAAACTGTGAGTTTGCAGTGAAGGAAATGTGTATCATTGCAGAAACAAGTTTCTTGTGTTGTGATTGGAATTTAACCAAAATTTGCATTACTGATTTGGGTAAGAATGATTCTTTACAGGAATGGAATAATATTACAGCTTATCTTTTGGGGCATGCCTCTGCTTAATCTTTCAATGATCACTGACATGATCACTTCAATAATACACTTACACAGGACTTTTGATAAATCATAACCGAACATTGAACAAATTTGATGACAAATTGGCAGGTTTAGATCATAAGGGATTCTAACAAAGCATTCTTCATACCGCCAATGGTATGATTATCGTAATCATGCTTATACATTTATATGTTTGGTTATGTATGAGTTTTATATTTGACTAAACAGAATAATTACATACTTTATGGTTAATACTTTTTTTGTAATTCCAAAAAAAAATTATGAAATTTTGAAGACACAGAACTGGCTCAAAGTGCAGGCTCCTCCTAGGGCACGTAAGAAGATGAAAAACTTGTTTTGCAAGCCAGGCATAGCTGAAAGCAAACTTTCTCTGCCCATTTTTCAAATGTTATGTCTGAATGAGAACCATGGATTAAGGAATGGACTTTGAGCTCAGTTCTTCACACACTACCATTTATAAAAGAGTGCTTTGCTTCTGTATTCTTTTTTCCTTATTTCTATGTTCTTTTCATTTTTATTAGTGTTATTAATTGATGGATTGTTTCTCGCATGGAAAAGCAAGAATGTGTCGCGATCATATATGTGAGTAATGGGGGGAGTTCAGAGTTAATGTACAGGTTTTTACTCTGTATAAAAGGCCATATTAAATGAATCTTCTACTTTTGTTCATACTTTTCACACTTTCAACTGATTTGCATGAGAAACATAACCAGGGACCGAGAATGAATAGATGAATACATGGTAACATTAACCAAAGTTAAAGACATCTATGAAATTAACTTTTATCTTTTGGTGAAAGAAATTGAAGAATACGAGGAAATGGAAAGATCTCCACAGGTTCATAGATAGAGGATTAACATAATAAAAATGCCAATCTTTCCAAAAGCAATTTTTAGATTAAATGGAATCCATACCAAACCACCAACAAATTCATAATGTCAGTTTAAAGAGCAATAATAAATATCGCAAAACCAAGGATTGAACAAAGAATCCTGCACAGGAAATTAACTCCATTATAGAGATACAGTAATGGAAACAGCTTAGTATTGGCATAGAAACAGAGACTTGACCACTGGAATCAAATCAAAGACCCAGATAGCAATACACACCTATGATCAGCTGACTTTTGACCAAGAAGGTGAAATTATACAATTAAATAAAGATAGCATCTTCAACAAATGGTGCTGGCATAACTGTATGTCAACATGTGGAGGAATGAAACTAGACAAATATCTATCAACATGCACAAAACTAATGTCAAAAGGAATCCCAAATATATAAAGAGCTCAAGAAATTAGACATCAAAAGATGAAAATGCCTTCCCTTATCTGAGGACTGAATGGATATGGTAGGGAGGCTGTTTGTTTGTCACCGGATGCGCAAACCTGAATAATAAAACAGAAACCATATTACTTGGAATGCTCATTGGACAATAGCTTAAGCGTATTATGGCTAATTCATATCATAAATTAATGCATCTCCATTAATCTGTATATTGTCTACCCTTGTAAAGTCCAGCATCTGTCTCCAGACAAGCTACATTGCTTTTCTCTGACTCTGCATTCCTTCTATCAACATTGACTTTCAAATTCCAAACTGGCTCGAACACAGCAAAGTCAGTATCTGAAACAGGTTTGTTACTAAACAATGGTATTCACAGCACAGACTGATAGGACTCTCATATCACCATAAGTTGAAGAAAAAGCCGTTAACAGTCTGCTCTCATTCTCCTACAGTTAAAACCATACATTTCTTTACTTTTAATTTTCCATTTCTGGAACCTACATTTTATATTCCTATTCTTATGATTTATGATTGGCCACAAGTCTGATTCAAAGTGAGGGTATAAAAAATCCGTAATACAAAATGCAAGGGGACTGGGGAATTGGGGACAAAGTAGTGAGGGCAACTGTTATAGTAGTTTCTTTATGATACTGAGCATGCACCCAAGCAAGCAAGCCATTTTGTCTGTGAGGTCCCTGGCCAGCAAGTGACCTTATCCCATCCAAGCTTTCCACCAAGGACTCCTATCCATCTGCAAGGTGTTGAGGTACACCATCACAGTAAAGGAAGTAGAAGAAATAGACCTTAAACATAAAAATAAAAGAGATGGGGTCCTTCAAACAGAATGTGAAAAAAAACTTTAAACAAATAGATGAGAAGTATAACAACAACTTTGAAGAAATGAAAAATCCAAAGATACCCTAGGAAAGAAAACCAAGAAAAAGCAAATAAAACTGGTAATGGAAAGAGTTGAAGACTTGAAAACTGAAATGGCGGAAATATATTAAACAAAATTATAGAATAAGTCAATACATAAATATGTTTTATCATAGAATAAATCAAAACATAAATAATCAAATTACTATTAAGATACAAGAAGCATACGGAACACCAAATAGACTGGAAAAAACCCTCACCACATAATTATACAAACACCAAAGATACAATATTAAGAACGAATATTAAGATCAGCAAAGAAAAAAATGTCAAATACTAATTAGTAATATATAACAAGAATGACTTCAAACTTAAAGCAATCAAAAGAGAATAAGATGGAAACTCTATACTCATAGCAGGAATATTTCGAGGGATGAAGCATGAATATCAAATATAAATCTGAGTAATATAAAAGCACACACATTAGTAGAAATCAATGTATGCCACAAACCACAGTAATAGTAGGAGACTGCAGCACTCATCTCAACAATGGACAGGTCAACCAGACAGAAACATAACAGAGAAATAAGATAAAAAATGGAGATAATGAAATAAATGGACTCAACAGACATCTGTAGAACATTAAACCAAAATAGTAAAGAATATGCCCTCTCAGAATCTCAATTAACCTTATCAAAAATTGAACACATACTTAATAACAAAGTAAACCTAAAAGAACACAAAATAATTTTACGTAGGCAGGCGAATCTCTACGAGTTCAAAGTAGACAAGCTCTACAAGAGCTACTTCGAGGACAGGATGCAAAAGCTACAGAGAAACCCTGTCTCTAAAATCAAAAAAAAATTAACGAATAAATAAATAAGTAAATAAGTAAATAAATAAATAAATAGAATCTCAGTGGTTAAAGCCATTGCCTGCTCTTCCACACGTAATAAGGTAAATTCCAGGCAATCACATAATTGCTCACAACCATCTGTTATGTCTGGCGCCCTCTTCTGGCCTGCAGACAAATATACAGACAGAATATTGTATATATAGTAAATAAAATAATATTTTTAAAAAGATTTTGCTAGCACATGAGCCTTATCAGATTGACATGGATTAAATTTAGATATAAAAACAATGATAACACCAGAAAGCAGACAAACTCATGAAAACTGAACAGTCAACTACTAACCCCCACTGGGTCAGGGAAGAAATAAAGAAATTAAAGTCTTCCCTGAATTCAATGAAAACAAAGACACAGCATAACCAAACTGAAAGCAGCGCAAAGAGGAAAATTTATCGTACTAAGTGCTCACATTACTAAAACAGACAAAGCTCACATTAGACACCTAAAAGCACACATAAAAGCTATAGAAAAAAGGCATCCGGACCAAGGAGGAGAAGGCTGGAAATTTTCAAACGGAGGGCTGAAACAAATAAAAAATATAAACATAGAAAATAATCCAAAGAAATCAAGGAAACAAAGAAATGGTTATTAGATTGAAAACAAGATTCACAGACGGCTATTCAACGTAATAAAAAGGTACAGGTAAAGAATATGCAAAGTAACAGGATAAGAAATGAAACGGGACATAACAGACACTGAGGATATTCAGAAATAATTAGATATTACTACAAAGACCTATATGCCACAAAGTTGGATAATGTAAAAGAAATGGACTTGTTATTAGATAAATAACGTGGATGAAAATTCAGTAAGACAAGGGGAACAAAGTAAATAGACCATGAGGCGGTAAGGAAATAAGAGCAGTCGCAAAAACCCACTAAACAAAGAAAAGCAAAGGACCAATTAGTTTTAACGCAAAATTTTACAGAACTTCCAAAAAGAGCTGATACCTAAACTGCGTAATGTTTGTGACATAATAGAAACAAAAGAGTCACTGCAAAGATTTCTACGAAACAACAGTATTACCATGATACGAAAAAGGAAAAATAAAAAATCCACGAAGATAGAGAATTACACACCAATTTCGCTGATGAACATCGATGAAGTGGGTAGGGTTACAGGGATCATATCTAAATATAAAAAAGAAACATACATCAAACCAACAGCTGCTTTAAAAATAAATGTAAAGAAACTCAAAAGATATCCTGGGAAAGGAACCCAAGAAAAAGCAAACTGGTAATGGAAAGACTTCAAGACTTGAAAAATGAAATTGAGAAAATGGACTCAACAAAATTAGAAAATAAATCTTTCCCAACATAAAAAATGATACTCCTATTAAGATAAAAGAAGCATATGGAACACAAAATAGTCTAAAACAAAAACCATGACCAAATGAAAATCAAAACAAAAAAGTGACAAAAAAGTAAATAGTGGAAGACATGGAGGAGGCTGAACCACCATAGTAAAGTGGATACAGAACACAGATGTTGCCAACCTACTTAAGTGCACCCTATGCACTGCTATTTGGCATTTGATCCTTGGGCTTTTGCAAACAATTCTTTCAACCACAGCTTCAGGTAAGTATCTGATTAACATAGCCTTACAGTGACTTCAGTTCAAGTCTCAGGATCTCCTCACAATCCGGATGTCATCTGGTGACCATCATTCAAAACTCCTAACTAGAGATTTTGTAGGCATCAGGGAAGCACAATAAGATTCCATTCAGATAAAGTCAAACTTCATGCCTGCAAAATCCTTTTCTCTCCTTTAGAGGAAGTAAAACCTCAACCTGGGGTCCATTTGAAATGCAAGCTTATGGGTTCCAATAGATGTCTATTAACCACATTGGAGAAAAAGCTCACTATTTTGACTTTGGTTAAATGGTCAACCATCTTTTAAAATATTTTATTGTCAGTTATCCTCCTTATATTTTTTTTAAAGATTAATTTATTATGTATACAACTTTCTGGATCCATTTATACCCACTCACCAGAGGAGGGCGCCAGATCTCTTTTCAGATGGTTTGGAGCCACCATGTTGATGCTGGAAATTGAACTCAGGACCTCTGAAAGAGCAGACAGTGCTCTTATCCACTGAGCCATCTCCAGCCCAGTTTCCCTCCTTATTATTTTTGTACTTTACCTTCATTTTATGGAGTTTTTGGGCCCCTAACCATAACACAAACCATAACCTCTGAAAGTAGCTTGCTCACATACAGAGTACCAAAAGTTGAGTGGACAAGCCACCACACTTTCTAGGCCCTCCATAGTGAGGCAAAACCCTGGACCTATACCCTGACTACCTCAGGTTCTCCAGCACAAAGGAGTTTCCTGCAGGTAGGCTGGACCGATACCCACTCCCATCCACTGGACCCCCACAAGCAACAAACACAGTCCTGCACCAAAATGTTAATCTCAAATACAATACTAAGAGGAACAAGATGTTGAATGAATAGCAACCCAGCAGGGGTCCTCACAAACCTAACTCAGGTTATCTAGACAGCCAGCAGGAGAGGTTCCTGCTGAGAGGAACACCAACACAATTCATCATGGACATTTAAAGAACAATAATCAACTTAACATGGAAAAATAAAAAACCCTGGATAGCCAAAACAATCCTATATAGGAAAGGGACTTCCGGAGGCATCACAATACATCAACCTCCATTACAGAGGTGCAGTAATAAAAACAGGTTGGTATTGGCATAAAAACAGAGACTTTGACCACTGAAATAAAATCGGAAACCCAGATACTGATACACACACCTATTAACACCTGATTTTTATCTAAGAAGCTAAAATTATACAATGGGGAAAAAAGCATCTTCAACAAATAGTGTTGGAATAACTGGATGGCAACATGTGGAAGAATAAAAATAGATCCATATCTATCCCCATGCACAAAACTTATGTCCAAATGGATTAAAGACTTCAAAATAAATATGACTACTATAAACATAAGAGATAGTGACAAGTAGCCTTCAATGCACGGGCAAAGAGACAGCTTTTTAAATATAACAGTAGCATAGACACTGAGAATGACAATAAATAATGGAATCCAAAAAACTGAGAACTTAGATATCAGCATAGATATAGTAGAGAGGGACTTCAATATAAATATGAATACTATCAACCTGATAAAAGAGATAGTGGCCTTGGACCTTCCACAAAGCAATATTACTTACCTTCTCTAAGGAATGGATGGGTGGCTGCTTGCTTGTTCCCAGCTGCTCAGACCTGAAATACAAGAACACATGAAAAAAAAATCCTTCATTATCAAGTCAGCTTCATCCCAGAGATGCAAGAATAGTACAACATACAAAAATCTATTAATATAATCCATCATGTAAGTAAAATGAAAGAAAAAAAACATATGACCAAATCATTAGATGCTAAAAAAGCATTTGACAAAGTATGATACCCCATTATAATGGTCTTGTAGAGATCAGGGGTACAAGAAACATATCTGAACAATATAAAAGCACCTGTCAGAATGGAAAAGTCCAAAAACACGCTGAAGAGGATGTTAAGTAACTGTTGGGAATGCAACCTTGTGCAACCACTTTCAAAAGCACTATGGCTGTTTAACAGAAAACTGGCAAACAACCTACCCAAAAAATCCAGAAATACCACTCTTGGAATTATACCAAAAAAGACGCACAATCATACTACAAATACATATGTTCAACTTTGTTCATAGAAGCAATTTTTTTTGTAATAGACAGAACATGGAAACACCCTGAATGTCCCTCAACTGAAGAATGGATAAAGAAAACGTGGAAGATTCACATAGTTAAGAGTACTACTCAGCGATAAAAAAAAAAAAAGGATGTTAAATTCTGCATGCAAATTAACGGAACTAGACAAGACCATCCTGAGTCAGGTAACTCAGACCCAAAAAAGATGAATATGTTATTATGTACGCACTCAAAAGTGGATATTAGCTATAAACAAAGGATATTGACCCTATGGTTCATGGTCATAGAAGCTAAGTCACAAAGAACCCTAAGAGAAACATATAGATCCCCTTGGAAATTCAAAATATACAAGATCAGCTGAAAAAGAAAATGGGAACACAGGGGGATGGGGAAATAGAAAGGTAGTAGAAGAGAAGGGGGAAAGGGGGAGGGGTGGGGAGAACTTGAGGAAATGGGAACCGGAGCTCCGCTGCCTCCTCCCCTTCTCCCACCTGCAAACCAGCACCTCGGATTCCACTGTGGCGATTGAGGCTCCAAAAGCAGCAGAAGCGTTGGTTTTTCTCCCTTTTTTTTCTACTTCACCCGCGTGTGATGGGAGCCAGCTACGAGGCTGGCAGGAGCGACCTGTCTGTATTTCCCGGGATTCCAGGCCGGGAATCATGGGAGACCGAGTCCTCCCGGACCGGTCCCAGACTACAGGCGAAATGGCCGCCGCCGGGAATCATGGGAGATGTAGTCCCAGACCGGACACCAGCGGGAACCGGAACCGGAGCTCTGCTGCCTCCTCCCCCTCCCCCAGCTGTGAACCGGGGCCTGGAATTCCCCTGTGGTGATCGCGGAAATGAAGGTTTTTCTTTTTCTTTTTTTCTGCTTCACCCACGTGTGCTGGGAGCCAGCTACAATGATGGCTGGAGCGACCTGTCAGTATTTCCCGGGATTCCGGGCCAAGAATCATGGGACACAGAGTCCTCCTGCCGGGAATCATGGGAGACGTAGTCCCAGACTGGGAACCGGGCAGGGGGGGAATCATGGGAGACTGAGTCCTCATGGACCGGTGCCAGACTACAGGAGAAATGGCCGCCACCTGGAATCATGGGAGATGTAGTCCCAGACAGGGAACCCACCGGACTGGGCCCAGACTATGGGAGAAATGGCCGTTGCCGGGAATCATGGGAGATGTAGTCACAGACTGGGAACCGGGTCCACTCACTGAGGCAGTGTGCCTGGTCTAATGGGAGATCACCAAATACAGCAGGAATAGGACTGAATGAGCATGCAAGCATGCAATGAAACCAGACTATCTGAATGTGGATGACAATAAAGGCGACTGAGAAGCCATTGATTAAGGCACTCGGTCTTGTTTCTACTGCATGTACTGCCTTTATGGGACACTAGTATATTTGGATGCAAAGCTTCCTAAGCCTGGACATGGGGGGGAGGGTCTTAGACTTCACAAAGCGCAGGGTTCCCAGCCCTCTCTTAAGGAGGGAAGAGGAGGGAAGAGAGGGAGTGTGGGAGTGGGTGGGGAATGGGAGGAGGAGAAAGTGTAAATTCTTCAATGAAAAAAAATTAACTACTTAAATAAAAAAATACAAGATAACAGACTTTTAAAGAATGAGTATATACCTAAAGCTACTCAGTTTATAACTGTTTTAGATTTTTTTTTTGGTTTTTTGAGAGAGGGTTTATCTTTAGCTTCGGACCCTGTCATGGAATTAGCTCTTGTAGACAAGACAGGCCTGCCTCTGCATGCTGAATGCTAGGATTAAAGGCTTGCAACACCACTACCTGGGCACAAACCCTCTTGAAAACAAGAGTCACGCCATAACCCTAGCTCCTCCCTAGCCATGCCCTAACCAAAACCCTAGGTAACCATAAGAGGGCAGTCACCATGGGGCATGTCTGGGGTTGGGGCAGGGCCAGGGGTGCAGCAGCTATTGGGTGGGCGGTGCTAGCAGTGGAATGTGGCTAGGGTATTGGGAGTGGCTATGGCTAGGCTATGGATTGGGTTAGACCTAGGGTTAGGGCATGGTTAGGGGTGAGGCTAGGAGGGTGGTGGCAGGACTAGGGGTGGGGCGTTGTCAGGGTCAGGGAGGAGACAGGGTGACCAGGCACTCGGGGTCCCTGGGGACATGGGGTGGCAGGGCTAAGTCTCCCATGATTCCAAAGGTGGGCAATTCTGCATGTAGTCGGGGATGGACTCGGTATAACAGGATATCATTGGCATCAAAGGCCGGCCTGCTTCCTTCATGCCTGCCAGCTGCTCCAGCCATGCTGGTAGCCACCTTGCAGAATGCGGGAGAAGAAGAGAAAGGAGAAAAACCGCCGCTTCCACAGCTTCCCCAGTTCCCCCCATGATGCTCTGCAGCCACCTCCATGACTTGTGGAGCTGCCTGCAGGGGGATAAGAGGTTGCAGTTCAGGGCAGGGAGAGGAGGCGAAGAAGCTCTGTGTCCAGTGGCACCACATCTGCTTCCCGCAATACAAGAGCACTCACATATATAAAAGAAACATTACTAATGCTTAAAACATGCATCAAAATCCACACACTAATAGTTTTAAAACTGCTTAGCTTTTTTGCTGCTAAGGCTGCTAAGGCTGCAAACCTGAAAAGCATGTGTTCTGCTTATCATGAATACAGTTTAAGTGTTTACTGGCAGGACAGGACCTCTTAAAGAGCTGCAGAGTTTTGCAGATAAAGCTGAGTCAAGAAGCCTCTTAGATGAGAGCACTGGCTTGCCTCAAGGAAACAGACCCCCGAGAGAATCAGGATATACCTAAAGAAACTCAGTTTATAATTGTTTCACAAGCATTTTTTTTTGTTTGCACATGAGAATGAGTCTTATCTGCACATATACAAGATATGGAATAGCAGAGATTTATGAGCCTCTCAACTTGAGTGCTGGTATTTTGAAAAAAAAAAATATAAACATCTACAAAGACATTTTAGCCAACAAACAAAAATCTTTCACAGATTAAAAGCAACAAGAACAAAAGTCAATGAAGAAACAAATAATTAATTCTAGGGAAGATTATGCTGTGTATAGTAAATCGGCAGCATAAAAGGAATAAAATTGATAATAATTTCCAAATTTTTATAACAGAAAAGATGATTACAAAGCTACATTCATAGTGGAAAAACTCAGAATGATCAATGAGGTTATAAAAAATAATAATGGACAATAATTTAATATCTGCTTCATGTAACAAGGATTATATCACAAGATATGGATTCTGGATTCTATCTGCCCAATAACAAGAACACATGAGAAACTTTGGTAATTCCTTTTGTAACCTTGAACTAAACATCACTGAATCATGTCATTGTGGCTGGTGAGAGCAGAAAGTTAGAAGCATTCTAATCATGTGTTGCCAAAAGACAATCAACATCATAATAGTTCTAACACCTTTTAAAACTACTTGAGACATTTATCAGACAAACTTTAAAGTGGAATGCAATAGTCATGAATTATAGAAAACATCAGTTTTCCAATCTATCTTCCCAGTGCACCCCAAAAGCACGACCATATGAGTAGACTGTAAAATGATATTATAAGCATTATATGATATTATAAGCATTATATGATATTATAAGCATTATATGATATATAAGCATTATATGATATTATAAGCATTATATGATATTATAACATTATATCATACTAGAGCTGCAGGGTCTCCCTATTCCCAGGAAATCCATACTCATGGAGGCTCAGATTACCAAGACCACTGGCCAGGTAAATACACAGACAAACAGACACACAGCCTGGCTCGTGTTCCATCCAAATGTAACCAGGAATGGAAGTTGAACAGATCATCTCTGAACACCCTACACTGACCATGGCATAGTTTTTGGTCTTTCTTACAAGAAAAGCAGCGAAGAATCATGAAAAGAACCACCTGTAAGCTAGAACACATTATAATTCCTGCTTGCTAAGCCTTCCCAGAGTCCCTCACTGGCTAATACCACCCTGCTGGGCCTCAATATTATCAGCTACCATACTGGGTAGTCAGAGATGAAATTACTCACATATAACAGAACATTCTGTTCTGCCCTTTAAGACCAGTAGGCAGGGACTTAGTCAAGAAAGTTTATATTTTGGTACAGATTCAATATCCTGAGAGCATACCATCTTCCTCATACAAACCAGACGGATGTCTTTTATGTGGACATCCCATTTAACACTCAATGTTCAGTATAGCCAACACATCACCTCCTACCAGAGAAATCCCACAACCAAACACAGGTCAAAGCAAGCCAAAAATTAGAAGGCACTAAACAGAGATAGTAAGGCTTGGGGAGAGAAAAGAAAATGTGGATATGGTATAGTTATAATCTCAAGAAATTATTTTGAAAGGTTGAAACAGGATTTATGGCCATGTGCTCCATCAACTAGGGATTTGTATTAGAGCACATCAACAAATTCTCAAACCTGTTATCTCAGGGTATATATCTAAAACCAGTTAAATAAGAGTCGTTAGGCAGGGCCACCACATTTCAATATGATATATTTTGATTGAACTATTGTAACTATAGCAATTTGGTTTCATAATAAGGTGAATAAAGATTCTTGATTGCCTAGTCCTGGAATGTTTAAAGAAATTATCAATTACATAGCATGAGGAAAGAAAATGACTGCACAGGTCACCACAAAATGACAAGAGAACCTGTCTGGCTCATAGTTCATCACTATCCAAGCAGCTCTGAAAACTCAGCCAACCAGATCTTCCTTGTCTGAGGACAGTGACTCATACATTCACCATAGCATGGCTTGTGGTACCCCTTACAGATCCTTACAGCTAAACAAGAGAATCGTGAAAGAATCAGGAAACTACCTACTACTAGGGCTCATGAAGCCAGAGTCCCTCAATTGCTAGGATTGCAAAGCTGAGCCTCAAGACAGTAGCAGTTGCCCTTCTGGTTGAGCAGAAATCAAATGACTAAGCCAGCACAGCCCTTCCCAGACATGCCATTCTACCCTAGGGGAAAAGGGGGCTCTAGTATGGAAAATAGGTACTTTAGTAGCACTTCATGTTCTCTTGCAAACTATGGTGTTCCTCATGTGTATGTATTCCATTAAACATTAAAACAGCAATGCTTGATAAAGCAAAATCCATGATTTTTCTCATTTCTGGAAGGTCTTAGAGGAAAGAAAGTGATGATGTAATTGATAATTATATATTCATCTAAAATTATATAAAAATTATATAAAATTCGTCTAAAAAGTTGAAACAAGTTTATGGTCATGTGCTACAAACTTTAGTGATTTATATTAGAGGACATCAATGATTAGTAACACATTTTATCTCAGACTGTACATCTTAAATATGTAAAAGAACAGTTATTTTAGGCAGTGGAATACCATTTTAACTAGTTCTATTTTTGTGAGATTATTTCAATGACTGTAATTTGATTTCATAAGTTTATTTCTTTATTCTGGTTATTGATTCATTAATCTGTGGGTGCAAGAAAAGGTAAGAAAAAATTTATCAAATATCTAAAATTGACTGACTCACTACCTACTTCCTATGTGAGATATGGTAAAAGGAGGAAAGCTTTCAATCTCCTTCTTGAACATACCTCTCAATGCTGGGACTACATCTGATTTACAGTTTGTCAGTGAACTAAATTTGAACATGATTCTTAATTTGCAAGTTAACAATAAAATACAGACTAGTTGGAGGACACTCATCTATTTCCTTCTCAACAAACACTTAAGACACAACCTTGCAGCAGTTGCAAGACTTTCTTTCCAGAACTGAGTAACAGAAGCAAGACTAGGTGCTGAAAACAATTCTAAACCACATATTGTGAGAAAGGTAGGTCTCTATAAACTCAAGGTAAGCATGGTCTACAAAAATAGTTCCAGGACAGACAAAGATACACAAAGAAACCATGTCTTGAACAACAAAAATGTATTAATTGGTCTGTGGTATGCCAAACAACAATTGAGGTACACTGGAGAGAACATGGCAAAAGAGCTCTGATTTTTCTAAAAAATGCTACTCTATATTTAAAAGACAGCCAGAAATTCATAACAAGGCTGTGGCTTAATATAAAAAATAGAAAAGAAGCTGGGTGGTGGTGGCAAATGCCTTTAATTCCAGCACTGGGGAGGCAGAGGCAGGTGGATCTCTGTGAGTTAAAGGTAGGCATGGTCTAAAAGAGCTAGTTCCAGGTCAGGAACCAAAAGCTCAAAAATGTCTTATGGACTTTGGATATGTTAGCGCTTCCCAGACAACAGTACATCTTCCCAAACAACTCTGTGTACATCTGAGACTTTGGTCTTTACGAGACGCTCTATGGAAGGGTATTTTAATACTAACACCTGATACCCACAATTCAGCTGAAACAAGCCAGGTAAGTCATTGCCCCAATAACATAATGGTAGTTAGTGTTACCTCTTCAGAGGAAGGTGGGATAAGAACTGGAGGTAAAAATCAACTATACAATTTAGGGAAGAAAAAAAAACAACTCTCATGGATCCCTATTGGCTACCTCATTGCTCACAATCTACTTCCCAATGATGATCTTGATCATTAGGTCTGCACAGGGTCCCTCAATAGCTATAATTACACAGATGAGCCTCAAGACAGTACCAGTTAACCTACTGGATGAGCAGAAATCAAATGCCAAAGCCAGCACAGCCCTTCCTGGCTCTGCCATTCCACCATACGGGAACACACAGCTCTAGTCTGGAAAATTGGTATTTCAGTAGAAACTCTTCCAGTCTCTCAGAGCACTTCCTGTTCCTCTTCAGAAATATGGTGTCCCTTGTGTATGTTGTATTACAGAGACACTGACCAGTGTAATCATCAACCCTTTCCCTCATAGCTCAGATATTCTGAAGCCAAAATAGGTCAGATTCAAAAAGCAACTTTTGATAAAGCAAAATTCATAATTTTTCTGACTGCTGGAAAGTCTTAGAAGAAAGTGATGATGTAAATGATGTAGTTATAATCCACAAAAATTAATATAAAAGGTGAAATAGGTTTTTGGTCATGTGCTCCAAAATTTAGTGATTTATATTAGAGAACACCAAGGATTAGTAACACATTTTATCTCTGGCTCTACAACTTAAACATGTAAAATAACAGTTCTTTTAGGCAGGTGAACACCATTTTATCAAGTTCTATTTTGGTCAGACTAGTACAACTACTGTAATTTGGTTTCATAGGTTTGGTTCTTTATCCTGGTTCTTGATTCCTTACTCTGTGGATGCAAAAAATGGCCAGTCTGAATATTTAGCAATCATCTAAAATTGATTGACTCACTACCTACTTATGTGAGCAATGGTCTAAGGGAGAAAGCTTTCACGCTCCTTCCTGACCATACCTCTCTATGCTGGGACTACATCTGATTTACAGTTTGTAAGGGAAGTCAATTTTGACATGAGTCCCTCTTGATTTGCAAGTTTACAATAAAATAAAGATTAGTTGGAGGACACTCATCTATTTTCCTTCTTACTTACCACTTAAGACCCAACCTTGCAGCATTTGCAAGACTTTCTTTCCAGCAATGAGCAACAGAAGCAAGACTAGGTGTTCAAAACAATTCTAACCCACATATTGTAAGAAATGTGGGTCTCTATAAACTCAAGGTAAACATGGTCTACAAAGCTAGTTGAAGGACAGCCAAAGATACAAAAAGAAACCCTGTCTTGAACAACAAAAATATATTAATTGGTCTGTGGTGTGCCAGACTATAATTGAGGTAGTAATATCTAACAGGCATGGTTAGCATACTACTTATCTTTGGGGAATTTTGGATGCAGCCTTCCCTTGCTTAAATTCTACTGTATGACTTAATGTCTCCTAAGAACTGATAAATTCTTATACCATTAATGCTACTATGAATTATGCTCTACTTCAATTTAGCAGAAGAGTGCTACTCTACACAGGAGAAAACATTTACAAGCTCCACAAAATTAACTACAGATGGGTACTAAACATAAATGTTAAAAGTGCAAAACTTCTGAAGATACTGGAGAGACCGGTAGTCTCTGAGTTTGGAAAATTTGGTGATATCTCTCAACATGCTGCAAAATAAGCACTACAGGCACCACCATTTGTGGCTGCCAATGCTCTGCTCAGTGCAGACACAGCCCAGGCAGTGAAGTTATTCAGAGTCTGCAAAGGGGAGTTGCAAGGAGCACTTAGGATAAGGCAGGAACACACTATCAATCAGGATTGTACATATCTGCAGAGATCTGCTCTTTGGAAACTGAATACTCAGTAGTTCAAGTTACCCTCCCTAAATTGCACAACCACCAATTCTGTCTGTCTTCACTCACATGGAAGGAAATAATACATGCAGGGAAATTATAGAGAAAAATCACTCACCATGCCCCATCAGTCACTCCTTCTTTGTATTGGAGACCCCTGCAGCTCACTGCATTCAAGTTCAGTCTGTGACCAGGCTATTATCTAATCTGTTTTCTCAGAGCACTGTTCCTCCTCTTATGGTCTGAATGGAGAAGCCAGGCTCCATACCCAAATCCTTTCCCTGTTTTGCAATGGCCAGTCCACTATGTGCTCAAACTGGCAATTTCAGAATGCTGTGGTGCTGCAGACATGCAATCCAAGGTTTAGAGTGTTTAGGCAAGAAGACAAGAAGGGCAATGCCTTGTGGGGCTACAGACAGGGTTCTAATCTACTACAATCAACATAGAAGACCTTGACTCAAAATTACTTTTCATAAAGAGTAGAAATGCCAATGTTCTAGAATATACCTTTATGGCACAACAGGACTGAATGGGGTTGTGACACTGGCATGGTCTCTTGAGCAGCATTAAAAGGATAGTTTTTTAATGGAGGAATGCGTGTTTCTGCTGTTTGTTAAATAGGGTTGTCGCCTTTGTTTTGGGAATGCAGCTGGTTAATCGCAGGAAACAAACATTTATATCTTATACTAATCTCTAACATGTGCAGTTAGCATACCATTAACCTTTGGAGGATTTGGGATGCAATTCTCCCTTACCTAAATTCTACTTTGTGACTCAATATTTTCTAAGAACTTATACCATCAATCCTAGTCTTCTACATCATAGTAGCAGTGGAGTGCTACTCTATAAAGGAACTACTGTTTACACACTCCACAGAATTAACTACAGATGGATACTAAACCTAAATGTTAAATGTTGAAAGTGCAAAACTTCTGGAAGATACTGGAGGGAGCAGGGCTCTCCGACCTTGGCAAATATGTAACACAATGACGGTACAAGCCGGCATTTCATGCTGATTTCAAAAAGGATATTTCAAAGCACAGTCCCACTCCCAGTGGTATGCACAGTCAGGAGAGTGCCAGTCGGCCCAGGAGATACAAATAGCATGAAGGACCACTCAGATCATGCTGGAGCATTAAAGACCAACAGAAGCACAATGGATGAAGGACCAGGCAATAATATAATGAAATCTGCATCTGATCACTCGATACCACATAGCCAGGGGAAGATGCTCAGCTGCCTGCAGCAACTCTCATAGCACATGACACAAAACCGCATGTGCCAGCTTCTCTTCGAAGCCTGAAATTGGGCCCTGAAAGACCCAGGACAACTTCTTGACTTACAGGTCACCTAGAGCATCTGATTGGCTATTGAGGCCTGAGTGACAAGAGCACCTACCATAAGGTTATACTGTGCTTAAAAGCATAATGGTTCCTGACTACTTTAACCCAATGTAATTGTTCGGAATTTACCCATACTATGGTATATATCAGCCCGTTGATATTCATTTCTGAGTAGTGTGCCATGAGACCTCAATCTATTCCTCCACCTGCTGATGAAAACATTGAGTGTGTCCATTTTTACTCTTACATACGAAGTATTTGTGATCATTTGTAATTATGTACATACTCATTGCTCTTGATGTATCCGGTTGCATACACGCAGATGTAAAATAGACACATCACATAGAAACAGGAGCTGATTGAGTGGGGAATGCTGGTTAAGGTTTAAAACTGGGGACTGGAAAGATGTCTCAGCAAGTGAGAACACTTGTCACCAAGCATGAAGACCTAATTTTAATAACAAGAAACAACAAGGTAGAACCAACTCCCACAAGCTGTCTTGTCTGCAAAATGTATGCTATGGTGCATGAGTGCATGTATGCCCACAAAAATGCACACGCATGCACACATAATAAGTAAGTTTTTGAAGTTAAGCCTCAGAACTGGGTACAATGACTGACACTTAAAATCTCAGCATCTCGAATACTAAAAAACAGTATTCTGCTTTAATACCAGGCCAGCTTAGGTTGTATAAAACCCTGTCTCTGAAAGAACATAATAAAGGACTAAAACCCTAGATGAGCTTCACTGCTACAAAATTTCCATTGACCTTGAGCAAGCACCTCTTGTCACCTTTCTGGTTGTCAGTTTTCTGGTAAACAAACAAAGTCTGAATCAAATGTCCTGTGCTAGGCTAGGATCTACTGTTCTGTGCTTATCCTCCTAGGATCCTTTACTTTGTGTCACTAAACAAACTTAGAGAGTGTGGTGAGTGTTGCTTCTCCATCACCAGTGAAAAATAATCTTAAACTCCATCAGTCCTGAGCCAAATTGAAGTCAGGCAATGAGATTCCACAGTAAGCACCAGACATAACAAGTTTTAAAAAATGTCCTAATTCATTCATTCTGACCATGAACAGGAAAGAAGGCAAGGAGAAAGGTTTCTGCTTCTTGGATTCACATAGACTTCCTCCAGCAAACAATAAACATCCACAAGTTAAGAACCAGGGAGGTGCTGTCTTGTGGTAATCAAGATCCATCAGAGTTAACAGAATAAGACATCAGATGGCTCCTCTTTTCAGAATGTAGTGGTTCCTACTCTATGTCTCTCATGTCTGTGAGCTACATCTAAGCATCCTACCTTGAATCTGGAAACTACTAAGACAGCAGTCTCAGCTCAGTGCCTGGGTGTGCTACACACACAGACACACACACACACACATGGTAGCTCCTCAGCTGACTTTTAGAATGCAGCCTACTGACATACTAAGTATACAAATCAGGTATGATTTGATTGATCTAATCAATGAGCTCTGTTATCTGATCAAGTGAGGAACACCCCTACAAAAGACTCATGAAAATACTTCCATTTGTGTTGTATAACATTTTGTTTGTGTTCTGACAAAACTTGCCTGGAGATCCAGGGTGGAGCTAAACACTAGTTGACCATAGGAGCCCAGTGGTGGTGGTAGTGGTGGTGATTGGGTACAAACAGAATATCACCCTTATAAATGCAGAAAGGAGATGCATAGGAAGAAAATGGCGACTGCTCCCAGTTCTCTGGTATTCCAGGCTTTTACACCCATATCTGTCTCCTGGTTTTTATTAAGTGTACTTGGATTTACGCGTCACTTTTGTAACACAGATCATGTTTTACTTTAAGTTGTTGAAAGGATTCATTGCTTAAACCATTAGCTTGGGAGAAAGATCTGGAAAACAAGCATTACAAGACTTTCATCACAGACTGCCTCCAAAAAAATGAATAGCTAGCTAGAGGTGCAAAGAAAGCAGAAAGGGTTTTTGCAAAGTTAGAACTGAACCAAATCTAACTCTGCCCATGCCCGCATTGTAAACAGTGAACAGGATAACTGTGGGAGAGTGCCTTGTGTCTTCTTATTATTTCCCCAGGCTCTTTTGAGCATTAATGATGACAAAGAGGGGATAGACAGTTTGAATAATTGCCCAGCAGGGAGACAGGCCATCTCTTCAACAGTATAATCAACTTTTACAGGGAGGAAGGCAGAGTGTATGGCAGTTGAATCAATACTATAGACCTACCAGGACAGCACCAGCATCAGCAGAGAACTTAGGCATGAGAATAGTAAGATTATTCAGGAATTCCATGGGTACAATTCAGATAAAACTCTGACAATTACTGCCCTAAGCCTCACTGAGCTCAAGAGTATATTGCTGAGCATCAACACCTAACAGCCAGCCTTCCAGAACTGTAAAGTGTCATTGCACTATTTAGCCACATGGTGGCAGCATGTGTCTACTATAATGCTGACCTGCAAGAGACTCATAAAGAAGTAGGAGTTGGAGAAGCCTAAAAGAAATAGCTGAACTCAAAGAATCAGGTAAAAGTTTTTGTAAACAGTCACTTTAAATGTATCCCAAAGACAGCACAACAAAGTGAGTTTGGTCCAATCACGTCATCTAAGAGAAAAGGCCCTCTCCACCACACGTTTAACAATGGCTCTTCCTCCACAAGTGACTAGGCATT
The DNA here is from genome assembly GCA_028537955.1 of Microtus californicus. Lineage (NCBI taxonomy): Eukaryota > Metazoa > Chordata > Mammalia > Rodentia > Cricetidae > Microtus > Microtus californicus. The sequence goes on along the minus strand of JAQJZF010000027.1, from coordinate 17,202,531 downwards.
CAGGGAACAAACACTATGCGATCCACCAGTGACTAAGCAAAAAAAGCTACATTCAGGGAACAAACACTATAGGAGTACACAGGACAATGAGAGGAAGTGCATCCCAGGAAGCCTGTCTCCAGGTGAAAGGCTGAAAGAGAGACTGTTCACTCAGGCCTTATTATCACCTAAGACTCTCAACTGAAACTAAGCTATAATGAAGAAAGTGTGGCCCTTACGCCCTCTCCTGCTCATCACTCTTTCCTGTTTCTGGTCTGCCTGGTCCCACAGAAAACAAGAAATGCTTCTGTTTGGTTTTAATTTTATGATCACCCAGATGTTTTAAATGAGCAAAGCATTCTGTTCCAGATTGGTATAAATGGGTGCTTATATTTATTTCAGGTAGAAAGGACATGCTTAGTAACATCAGTCACTGCAATAGGGGTTTGTTCTGAATCCCAACTAAAGAGAGTTCTTTACTATAGGTTAAACTATAGGTTTCTAGAGAGGGTGGGTAATCTAAGGCAATGTATGGCTTTGTACAAGCTCAAATTTTGGGGGGGTTGCTATATGCCTGAAGTCAGGAAGGCAGAGAAAACAAGGACCAGGGTTATAACTGTACCTGGAGCTCATAAAGCTGGTATGTATAAGTATTTTGTTTATTTTTTACATCTATGTTGCCCTTGCTGAAGCAGGAATGATAGAAAGGGGCCTGGGGCTGCAGGGAAGGTGAACAGATCACTCTAATATTATCATATCTGGTCTCTACTTTTGTGTTTTAATTTCTTATAAACACATATAAAGTACTTTGAATTCCTTCCCTTCCATTGTCCTCTCTTATGCCCCTCTTACTAAATACTTTTTCTCATCTTTTTAATTATTTACTTATTTAATGTATAAGTATTTTGTTTATTTTTTACATCTATGTGTCACATGCTTGGCACATTCTTGCAGAGGCCAGAAGAAGGTGTCAGATCCCCTGGGACTGCAGTTATAAACAGTTTTTAGCCACCATTTGGGTACTGGGAATAGAACCCAGATTCTCTGGAAGAGATACCCGTGCTCTTAACTGCAGGGCTATCTCTCATACTTTAACACAGCCTACAAGTAATAAAAGAGTGCTTTGCTTCTGTGTTCTTTTTTCCTTGTTTCTATGTATTTCTTTTCATTATTATTAGTGTTATTAAATGAGGTATTGTTTCTGGCATTGAGAGGTGAAGAGTTTCTCATGAACATGTATGTGAGTGGGGGGGTCAGTTATAGTACTGCTTTTTTACTCTGTATCAAAGGACATAAAAAATGAATCTTATTATACTTTTGTTCATACTCTTCATGACATGTACTAATTTGCATGAGACACATACCCAGGGACCGCGAAGCAATAGATGGATACAAGGTTACACCCCCCAAAGTTAAAGACATGTACGAAATTAACTTTTAGCTTTTGGTGATAGAAATTGAAGAATAGACCAGGAAAGGGAAAGATCTGCACATGCTCTTAGGTAAAAATGGCAATCTGTACAAGAGGAATTCATAGAATTAATGGAATCAATAGGAAAACACCAACAAATTATTAATAGTCATTTTAAAGAACAATAATCAAAATCTAAAAACCAATGATAGCCAAAAGAACCATCTACAGGAAAGTAACTTACAGGGGAATGGCAATCCATCAACCTCCATTAGAGAGATACAGTACTGGAAACAGCTTGGTATTGGCCTAAAATAAGACTTGACTACTGGAATCAAATCAAAGACCCAGATAGTAATCCACACCGATGATCAGATGACTTTTGACAAAGAAGCTAAAATTATATAATGAAATAAACAAATGGTGCTGGCATAACCATATCAACATGTAGAGGAATGAAACTAGATCCATATGTATCAACATGCACAAAAGTAAAGTACAAATGAATCTCAAAAATATACAAAGAGATCAAGAAATTTGACATCAGAAGATCAAAATAAAAAATTAGATAGAACAAAACTGAAATTGGAGTACAAAACTAAACAGATGTCTCAACGGAAGAATCGCAAATGGTAGAAAGCCATAGCGTGAAGGAAACTAGGACCCATGAATGTGGTTGACAGTAGTATGTATTGGGCAGACTGAGAAGACTCTGATCTTTGAATGGTCACCTTGTTCAACTGAGATATAGAAGGGAGTAGCATGGACGTTAACAAAAGCAATGTCCTTACCTTCTCTGAGGACTGGATGTAAATGTTAGGGAGGCAGCTTGTTTGTTCCCGGATACTCAGAACTAAATAAGAAAACAGAAACCATATTACTTGGAAAACTCATTGGACAATAGCTTAAGCATATTTATGGCTAACTCATATCATAAATTAAACCCATCTCCATCTATCTGTATATTGTCTTCCCTTGTAAAGTTCCAGCATGTGTCTCCACATTGCTTTTGTCTGACTCTGCCTTCTTTCTATCGACATTGAATTTCAATTTCCCGGCTTGCTCAAACACTACAAAGTCACTATCTGAAACAGATTTTTTTTTAATTTATTTATTTATTATGTATACAATATTCTGTCTGTATGCCTGAATGCCAGAAGAGGGCACCAGACCTCCCCACAGATGGTTGTGAGCCACCATGTGGTGGCTGGGAATTGAACTCAGGACCCTTGGAAGAGCAGGCAATGCTCTTAACCACTGAGCCATCTCTCCAGCCCCTGAAACAGATTTGTTATTAACCAACAGTATTCACAGCACAGACAGATGGGACTCTCATATCAACTTAAGCTGCAGATAAAGCTGCTAACATTTTGCTTTCATTCTCCTAGGGTTAAACCATATATTTCTTCTCTTTTAATTTTCCATCTCTGGAAACTACATTTTTATATTCTCATTCCTATGATTTATGATTGTCAACAAGCCTGTCTCAAAGTGAGAAAATAAGAACTCCATAATACAAAATGCAAGAGGACTGGGGCATGGGGACAAAGTAGTGAGGGCAACTGCTGAAGTAGTTTGTCACACTGAGCACACACCCAAGAAACCACGCCCTTTTGTCTGTGAGGTCCCTGGCCAGCAAGAGCCCTGATCCTATAACAGAAGTACCATCCCTCAGGAGGGGTGAGTGCCCTTCCCTGGGAACACAGAACAAAAACCCCAAATTACCCTAAACTCTCCAACAATTCAGAGGGTCTTTTCCCTGGCTAATGAATTTCTCTATTTATCCCATCCCAGCTTACCAAGGACTCCTATCCATCTGGAGTGTGTTGAGGTCCACCAACACAGTCTACTCAAGGGTGGAGTGGATATAAGAGACTCCAGAGCTAAGAAAACAAAGATTAGGCATACCAAGAAAATACCACAAGCACAAAGGTAGCCACAGCAAAGATCGTACCAAGCAGGCAAGACTCTCCCCAAAACCATAATCCAGAAGTAGGTAGTAGTTTGGCATTTGTGACTTTTACCGGCCTTAAATAACTATCCCTTTCACTCATAACTGGTGTAGAATTGATTTGTGCATAATCTGGTGACCACTGTTGGGTTTTAGAAACAAACCACAATCCCACAGCTTGGCATTCTGCAGCCAACTTGACTTGGCATGCTTGGCTTCGCAATAGCTCGTACTCAACTTGCATGATTCCCCTACAGCGGACTTCTACCCTGAATAGGAGATGCAAATTTTAGGCACTGTCCGGACTATGGGCTCCCCCACAGAGCAGAATCAGAATGGAGGATATTCTCTACAAGAGCCTAGTCATGTTCCATATACATGGTTGCGGACCTTATGACCAACACCGGCTTCTAATTGTGAGTGTCCCCTTTAGGCTAGCCTAACTGCCCCTTTTAATGCAGGGGCATTGATGGAATGGAGACTAAAGAGCTTTAAGTTACTGTGGAGACTGCAAAATGGGGGCTGTAAGATACTGGCACTGAGGAACCTGAACCAACATAGAAGAGTGGACACAGAGCAGAGATGGTGCCAACCTACTTAAGTGCACCCTATGCACTGCTCTTAGGAATTTTAATCCTTGGGATTTTACAAACAATTCTTTCAATCACAACTCCATGTAAGTATCTGATTAACTTAGCATTACAGTTACTTCAGTTCAAGTCTCATGATCTCCCCACAACCTGGATGTCATCTGGTCACCATCATTCAAAACTTTGTACGCATCAGGGAAGCCCAATATGATTCCATTCAGATAAGTCAGACTTCATGCCTGCAAGTTCCTTTTCTATCCTTCAGAGGAAGTAAAACCTCAACCTGGGGTCCATCTGACATGTGAGCCTATGGGTTCCAATGTCTATTAACCATATTGGAGACTATCTTTTGAAATATTTTATTGTCAGTTTTCATTCTGATTATTTTTGTACTTTACCACCATTTTATGGAGTTTTTGTGCCACTAACCATAACCTCTGAAAGCAGCTTGCTGTCATACAGAGAGAACCAAGAAACATTACTTGTATGTAAAAGAAACATTACTAAAGATAAAAACATACACAAAAATCCAGACACTTATAGTAGGAGACTTCTACATTCCAATAACCAAAATGTTAGTTTGGTATAGTAGACAAAAAATTAAGAGAAATAAGGAAACTAACAGATGTCATGAATGAAAAGGACTTAACAAGGCTGGAGAGATGGATCAGTGGTTAAGAGCATTGCCTGCTCTTCCAAGTCCTGAGTTCAATTCCCAGCAACCACATGGTGGCTCACAACCATCTGAAATGAGGTCTGGTGCCATCTTCTGGCCTGCAGACATACACAGACAGATTATATACATATAAATATTTTAAAAAAGAAAAGTACTTAACAGACATGAACAGAACATTTCACCTAAATGCAAAGGAATATACCTTCTTCTCAGCACCTCAGAACCATCTCTAAAACTGACCACATACTGAATAGCAAAGCAAACAGCCACAGATAACGAAAATATTGGAGTAACCCTATGTATCTTATTGGATCACCAAGGTTTATAGTTAGAACTGAACAACAATAGTATCAGAAATCATAAAAATTCATGCAAATTGAAAAGTAAACTATTGAACCACCCCTGGGTCAAGGAAGAAATTAAGAAATTGAAGACTTCCTAAAATTTAACAAAAAAAATGAAACCACAAAGTACACAAACCTATGGGACACTACGAAAGCAGTGCTAAAAGGAAAGTTCATAGCACATAAAGAAATTGGAGAAACATAACTAGAAAAACTCTTATCAAAACTAATAAAGAAGAGATAACATCCAAATTAACACAATCAGAAATGGAAAGAGTTAGATAAATGACAACAGACACTAAGGAAATCCAGAGAATCCTTAGATCATATAACAAAAAACCTGTACTCCACAAAATTAGAAAACATAAAAGAAATGGACATGTTTATGGTTAGGTACCATATACCAAAATTAAATCAAGACCAGTTGAACAATTTAAATAGACCAATAAAATATAAGGAAATAGAAGCTATCATCAAAAACCTCACAAACAAATATCACAGAGACAAATGGTTTTAATGTTAAATTCTATAAGAACTTCCTATACTCCTCAAAGTTTTCCCCATAATAGAAACATGTGGAACATTGCCAAACTTTTTTGAGACTACAGTTACCATGATCCCAAAAAGACACAAAGACTCAACCAAGAAAGAGAATTACAAACTAATCTCACTCATGAACTTAAATATGAAAAATACTCAATAAAGTGCTAGCAAACTGAATCCAAGAACACATAAAAAAAAATCCTTCATTATCAAGTCAGCTTCATCCCAGAGATGCAATGGTACAACATACAAAAATATATTAATATCATGTAAATAAACTGAAAGAAAAAAACGTATGACCATTTGACAAAATCTGATACCACTTCATGCTAAAGGTCTTGAAGAGATTACGAGTACAAAAATCATATCTAAACAATATAAAAACACCTGTAAGAATGGCTATGTCCAAAAACACCAATGAGGGGGCTGGAGAGATGGCTCAGTGGTTAAGAGCATTGCCTGCTCTTCCAAAGGTCCTGAGTTCAATTCCCAGCAATCCCATGGTGGCTCACAACCATCTGTCATAAGGTCTGGTGCCCTCTTCTGGCCTGCAGACATACACAGACAGAATATTGTATGCAAAATAAATAAAATATTTAAAAAAAAAACAAAAACACCAATGATACCATAAGCTGAAGAGGATGTGAAATAAGTAACTGTTGGGAATGCAAACTTGTGCAACCACTTTCAAAATCACTATGGCTGTTTCACAGAAACCTGACTCTAGTAAATTCCTAGGAATCCACAGGGATGACCCCAGATAAGACCCTAAGCAATAGAGGAGAGGGGACCTGAGCTGGCCTTGTCTTGTAGTCAGAATGATGAATAACTTAAATATCAAAGAACATTCATCCAGCAAATGATGGAAGCAGAGGCAGAGACACACATCACAGCTCTGGACTGATCTTTCAAAGTCCAATTGAAGAGTAGAAGGAGTGAGGATATGAACAAAGAGGTAAAGACCATGATGGGTTCACACATGAAACAGTTTAACTGAGCTAATGGGAGCTCACCAACACCAGTCAGACTGGGAAGGAACCAGCATAGGTACAAACTATTCCCTTGGAATGTGGTTGACAGTGGTAAGGCTGAGGGAGACTGATGGGCCACTGGGAGTGGAACCAGGATTTATTTCTACTGCTTGTACTGGCTTTTTGGGAAACTATTCTCTTTGGATGGATACCTTGGTCAGCAAAGATATAGTAGCAATGTGCCTTACCTTCTCTAAGGAATTGATGGGGGGCTGCTTGTTTTTTGCCAGCTGCTCAGACCTGAAGTAATTACAGAGAAACCATATTATTTGTAATGCTGTTTTGCAACATGAAGAGCCAGCATTAAAAAAATTCAAAGAGAGCATAACAACATACAGTATCAAGATTCTGTGTATTTTTCATCTTTACGTGGCTTACTTAACCTCTTTCTTTTATTTTTACTTTTACTTTTTGAGACAGGTTCTCTGTATCTTTGTCCAGGAGTTACTCTGTAGACCTTGGTTCAAGGTTGTCCTTGAACTCAAAATGATCTGCACCCTCTGTGCTGACATTAAAGGTGTCTGATACCACACCCTGAACTCAGAGATCTTTCTGTTCCAGCCTCCCAGGCATTGGGATTAAAGGTGTGTCCTGACACACCTTGAAGTCAGAGAGGTCAAGTTTCACAGGTAAAACTACTTCTGGCTCTCAAGTGTTGGGATTAAGGTGTGTACCACAACACCCAACTAATCTTTCTTTTTTTTCCACTTTAAGACCTTTAGCCTTTAGCAGACCAGGGATCCTGCCAAAAGGAGGCCTAGTGCACATGAAGACTCTAAGGAGCTGCGGAAAAAGTGAAACCTGGGAATCCATGGATCAAGGATTGCACCTGCTCTGGCCTTCTGAATGAGCTACCTCTCGTGGATACACAGACAGGACTTGGTTGTGGGAAGGAAGCCAGGGTACCTGAGCCATTACATTTTCCAGGTGAGGTTGCTACAAGTGGGAAGGGGCACAATCAAGTGTTAAAAATCAATAGTCTCAAGAGAATGAGGAACAAACACCACACACTTGGAAATCTAACATCCAGACAGAGACAGACAGGCAGACCTGCACCCACACCCAGGCTAAAGAACCTCATACCCTGGTCTCCCTGCTCTGCTTGCTCACAACCCTGGAGCACGTGGGGGCTAGAGGCAGGCAGGGGACCTGCAGCCACACCAAATCCACATCCCAGGCTCTTGCTTCACTAACTTAGGGAAGGAGGGGTTATGAAGAGGGACTTCACATATTCTTGTATCTTTGGCAGTAAGCTGTTACAGCCTCATTTAAGATTCCCATAGAAACATCCATATTTCAACCTGCTTGGAGTTCATGGGACTGAACCTACCCAGGGAGCAAATGCCTGTATTCCAGCTGGGCTGCAACTTGTCGGTGGTGCCCAGGCAGCTTAACTTATGCATGAGCTCGGGGTCCAGGTCCATGTCCATGACCTCCATGGTGGGGGGCCCGGAGCCAAGCTCCCCTCGCCCTGCAGGCGGCCGCTGCAACAGGGCCCAGACCCTACCAAGGTCGGCGCACTGGCGCAGTATGTGCTGCTCCCAGGCAGGCCCTGGGCCTCTCACTGCCTCATAGGCTGTGAGCACCGAGCCACACCATCCTGCGCCACACCATGCTGCTCCACACAGCTCACTTGCTCCCTCTCTCTCTGGCTTCAGAGCTCACGGTCCCCCCTCCCACACAACCCCAGCACCCACCTCCTCCTCTGCAACTGCCACCACTGCACAGCTGCTCTTCCCAACACAGCTGCCTCAGCCACCACCAACCATGCCAAATTAAGAAATATCCAGGTTTAATGGGAGATCTGCGCTCTCAGGTGGCCCAGAGGGGGAAAACAGGAAGCCACAGGAACTAGAGTCCCAGGAGGAAGAAAAGGAGACCAAGTGTTTCTCTTTTGCGGGATTACTAAGTACCCTGGGGAGGAGTCCCTGACCCCACACCCAGGGAGGGGTAAGGACCAGGCATGATGCGATTTGAAGTCAAGAACAGACCTGGTGGCTGGGATAGATGTGAAGGACTGGGGCCTATGCTCCCAAAATAACACTTTGTGTACCTTAATGTCTCCTAAGAACTGGTAAATCCTTATATCATTAATTCTATTATCAATTCTACTCTTCTACATCACAGTTTAGCAGCCTGTGCTACTCTACACAGGAGAAACATTTTACAAGCCACAGGAATGCGAACACTGAGAGGAAGAAAGGGAGACCACGTGTTCCTCTTTTGGGGGATTACTAAGTACCCTGGGGAGGGGTCAGGACCTGGCATGCTACTCTACGCAGGAGAAACCTTACAAGCCCAACAAAATGAACTACAGAATGTTAAAAGTGCAGAAGAACTAGGAGAGACCACAAGTGCCCGAGTTTGGCTCAGTGTATGTCATTTACTGGAGAGCTGGGTGGAGGCCCCCCAAAAAGTAAAAATAACAACAACAGGTTTTATCCCCACAGCTTCATGGCATGAACTCTCACAATCTCTTCACTGGGTTTCTGACTCTGCCAATGATGGATGCCAGTAACAATGCTGAGTTGTAACCACAAACTCGGAACCAAGTACCTTAAATTTTGATTTTTTTTCTTGTTTCCAGGACCAGCACATGTTGAGTGGTCCTGAAAAGTTTAACTTATTAATTGATAGACACTAACACACTTGGACCACAGGCATAGCAGGTTTTGTATGAAGTTGCTTCCTAGGACTAGGAATCACTTTGCTTACTCCTTACATAAATGGAAGGTTTGAGTAGATGGAGTCTTACTCCTGGAGCAATAGTGTTGCTCCTAAACCGGGAAGACCACATTTCCCAGAATGACACAGCATCAAAAGGCCATGCATGTGCAGAGTACAGCTTCTTCCCGCCTGATCTAAAAGCCCACATTTCCCAGAAGCACCAGAAAAGGCCGTACATGTGCAGAATAGTGTTCATCGTACCCGGAAGTCCACATTTCCCAGGAGTACCCAGCATCAGGCATCCCCCACACACACACTTAAAAGTCAAAGATGTCATCCATCCGTCCTCTTTGTAACCACTCTTCAACCACTGTCGGCAAGCCTTTCCAATAATAAACCTGACCTCATGTGTTTGTACTCTTTCATGTTCCCTTTCAGACTCCCCAAAAAGAAACAACAGTGTCTATCCATGTCCCTATCTTCTGCCAGGCTGACTTTTGTTTCCCTGCCTGGGACCAGCCACTGCTAGGGGACCAGCAACTGTCTCTGCCTGGGAGAGGCTGCTCTGAGGGCCCCCTGCATGCCTCCACATGGCCACACTTTGGGACAGGCAGCCATTTCTGCCTGGGACTGGCTGCTCCCAGAATCCACTGTCTGCCACCACATGCCCTGCCACCAACACTCAGGCAAACACTCTGGGACCAGCAGCCATTTCTGTCTAGGACTGCCTGCTTCTATGGTCCACTGTCTGCTGCCACATGGCCCAATACCAACATTTTGGGACCTACAGCAATTTGACTGCCCACTTCCACCATGGATCTTGCAGCATTTTTTTAATTATTTAAAAAGGTGCAGAAATTCTGAAGATAGTGGCTCCGAGTTGAGAAAATTTGGTGATATCTCACATGCGACAACATAAGCACAACATAAGGCAGCACCATTTGTGCATTGCAGCAGTCTGCTCTGTGCAGACACAGCCCAGGCAGTGAAGTTATTCAGAGGCTGCCAGCAGGGTTTTGCAAGAATCACTTAGGGGGCTGGAGAGATGGCTCAGTGGTTGAGAGCACTGACTGCTCTTCCAGAGGACATGAGTTCAATTACCAGCAACCACATGGTGGCTCACAACCAACTGTAATGAGATCTGGCGCCCTCTGGCCTGCAGGTATACATGGAGACAGACTTTCTATACATAATAAATAAATAAAATATTTAAAAAAAAGAATCACTTAGGACTACTTATGGAAAAAACAGAAACACACTAAACTCTGTGTTTGTTGACTGGCTCCTAACCAGCCAGGGGAGGACACACAACACTGGCCACAAAGCCTCAGGAAGCCACTACCGTAATTTGGGGACAGTGACCTGAAGGCAAAGTAAGTCACAGACAATCCCACACCAGATTGGAATTATGATTAATAGAATGGTTAGTTATTTAAAAGGGAAAAAACTTACAGATCAACATTCCAGACAACAGCCCTCTCTCTGCCAAATCAGAAAGGGAGCTTAGTAGCCTGGAGCAGAGCAGGAAGCAAGAGGGAGCAAGGAGGGAAGTGGCCATTTTTTTAAAGGGAGAGACCACGCCCCAACAGGCTGGTATCTCAGCAGCTATTGGCTGGAGGAGCGGAAGAACCTCCTGCAACAGTGAACACTCACCCACCAAGCCAAGCCACTACTCTGTGCATGGAGAGCAACCACTTGCACCACGGATAGAGGCCTTTTAAATGAAATGAAAAACTCCCTTAAAAAGGGCGAAAAAAAAACAGAAAATTGGAAGAAATAAATAAATCCCTCAAAGAAACTGAAGAAAACAAAAAACAAACTGGATTTTAAAGAAAGTTGAAGAAAATGGTTCAACACTTAAAGGCTGAAATAGAGGCAAACCAAGGAAACTATGGACATGAAAAATCTGGGTAAATGAATAGAAACTACAAAGGAAGTATATATAACCAACAAAATAGAATAGATGTTAGAGAGAATCAGGGGTTGAAGATAGCTAGATAAAATCATTTCATCATCCAAAGAAAACATTAAATCTAACAAATTCTTAACACAAAACATCCAAGAAATCTGGGAAAACATCAAAAGACCAAACCAAAGAATAATAGGGACAAAAGGCACAGAAAACATATTCAAGAAAATTATAGAAAAAAACTTTCCCAACTTAATGAACGATATCCCTATGAAGTTACTAGAAGCTTAAAGAACACCAAATAGACTGGATGAAAAAACATCCCCGTCATGTAATAATTAAAATGCAAAACATACAGAAGAAAGAATAATATTAAGAGCTGCAAAGGAAAAAGGTCAAGTAACATAGGTAAAAGTATGAGAATTACACCCAACTTCTGAATGGAAACAAAGAAAGTTCCTTGGCAGATGTGCTGCAAAAACTAGAATACCACAGATGCAGGCAAAGATATCTATACCCAGCAAACCTTTCAATCACCATCAATGGAGGAAAAAAGATATTCCATGACAAAACCACATTTAAACAACATATAGCCACAAAACCAGCCTTACAGAAAGTACTACAAGGAAAACCCAAAACCAAGAAAGCTAACTTCAAAGCACAAAACCTCAAGCAACAGATAACCTAACATCAGCAAAACACACCTGCAAAGGCATTGTATCCAATAGACCAAAAGTATTTCACAGATTAACAGCAACAAGAAAAATAAAACCAAAGTAAATAAAGAAGCATAATTAATTTTTGGGAACTTGATACCTCAAAACAAATATGCTGTGTATAGTAAATTTGCGGCATAAAGTGAATACAATTCAATGACAATTTCCAACAATTTATAACAGAAAAGCTGATTACAAAGCTACATTCATAGTGAAAACACTCGGAGTGATCATTAAGATTATAAATAGTACAAAGATTGACATAATATGACTTCTTACTGGAAAGTGGTGGTGTACATCTTTAATCCCAGCATTTGGGAGGCAGACACATGCAGGACAAAGAAAGAAAAACCCAAAACTCAAAAAAAAAAATTGCAAAGCTATAACAATCGTGAATGTGAATATTTAAAATAAATATTTAGAAAAATAGAATACTTAAATTCTACTTTGTTAGGAATACTTTGTAAGTGAGCTCTCTGACGACGCAAAAATTCCCAAATCAAAACAATACAAATTAAGAAATATCCAGGTTTAATGGGAGATCGAAGCTCTAAGGTGGACTCAAGGGTAAAACCGGGAAGCTGCAGGAACGCAACCCCCGGGAAGAAGAAAGGGAGACCACTCCCAGGCAGGCCACAGGGCAATGCCTCCTGGGTTGCAAGCACGCTTAGTGGCTCCTCACCACACCACTCTGCAACCTATCTCGCTGACTTCTTAGCTCGCGCCCCCCCTCCAACCCCCCCAGCGCAAGCCTCTTCTGCCACCACTCTTTGCAAGCCGCCTTCCGCCAATCATGTGGCATAAGTCCATTTCAGAGCTTCTGAGCTCGTGCCCACCCTCCCAACCCCCCCAGCGCCAGCCTCCGCCTCCGCCAACCATGTGGCCTACATACAGAGTGGGCTTAAAAGTGGCTCTTAGGTCAAAAGGCTTCACGGAGATTGAATCCCACCGTCCCAATACTCCGCTTGTGCCTGTTGTTCTTTTGCGGAACTACAGTCCCCAGCGTTCTCCTGGACTATGGACACATTTCCCAGAAGCCTTGGCATTCCTCGTTAAAAGGCCAGGGTCGCCACAACCTGCCCCTTTTTTCCCCCTTTTCCTGCCCCTCCTTTCGTGTCGCACACCTGTACCTACCTTTCGTTACCCCTCCCCCCATTAAAGTGCACCCACGTGGGACCGCCGCGTGTCTGTGTCTTCTTCCCTGCCTAACGTCTCTACCTTTAACCCTTTAAGACAGAAAAGCCACCCAAAAAAATTAACAACAGTGCCAACCCCAATCCCGCAGGATTGACCGCAACCGGACTCGAATTCCCAGCGTGAGCTCATGACTACAAATGGAAATCCGAAAATGACAAAAATAAGAATGGGTCCCCCCAAACCCAATAGCATAGAGAAGAAAAAGGAACTCACCAAGACGCCACCACTGTAGCCCAGAAGCCGGTTTTAAGCACGGCATAGAGAGCTCCACATGCAGACTTTCATCACTAGGCCAGCCACGTGGAAAGGACCTGCCCTAGCTCAGTGGGAGCCTACAAATGTTAGGAATATTTCCTAAGCAAGTTCTATGACAACTCAAATACCCAATCAAGCCAAATCAAAACATGCCAAATTAAGAAATAAAGGTTTAATGGGAGAACTGCACTCCCGAGGGGGAAACGGGAAGCCGCAGGAACGAGACTCCCAGGAGAAAGAGACCACGTGTTTCTCTTCTAAGGGATTACTAGGTACCCTGGGGAGGGGTCGGGACCTGGCATGCTGGGATTTGAAGTACAGACCAGGCCTGGTGGCTGGGATAGATGCTAAGGACTAGGGCCTAAGCTCCCAACCTAACACTGTGTGACTTAATGTCTCCTAAGAAATGGTAAATCCTTACCATTAATTCTATTATCAATTCTAGTATTCTACATCATTTTAGCAGCATTGTGCTGAGTACAGCTTCTTCCCGCCTGATCTAAAAGACCACATTTCCCAGAAGCACCGGAAAAGGCTGCACACGCACAGAATAGTGTTCTCGTACCCGGATGTCCTCATTTCCCAGGAGCACCTAGCATCAGGCATTCCCCACCACTTAAAAGTCAAAGATGGCGGATGTCTGTGAGTTCGAGACCAGCCTGGTCTACAAGAGCTAGTTCCAGGACAGGCTTCAAAACCAGAGAAACACTGTCTCAAAAAACCAAAAAGAAAAAAGAAAAAAAAAAGTCAAAAATGGCATCCATCTGCCTTCTTTGTAACCAACCACTCTTCAAACACTGTCGGCAAGCCTTTCCAATAATAAACCTAACCTCATGGGCTCATACTATTACATGTTTCCTTTCAGACTCCCCAAAAAGAAAAAACAGTGTCTATCCATGTCCCTATCTTCCGCCAGGCTGACTTTTGTTTCACTGCCTGGGACCACCCACTGCTAGGGGACCAGCAGCTGTCTCTGCCTGGGACAGGCTGCTCTGAGGGCCCCATGCATGCCTCCACATGACCACACTTAGGGACAGGCAGCCATTTCTGCCTGGGACTGGCTGCTCCTAGAACCCACCAAATGGCCTGCCACCAACACTCAGGCAAACACTCTGGGACCAGCAGCCATTTCTGTCTAGGACTGGCTGCTTCTATGGTCCACTGTCTGCCACCACATGGACTGCTACCAACATTTTGGGACCTACAGCAATTTGGCAGCCCACTTCCGCCATGGATCTTGCAGCATTTTTTTTTTAATTATTTAAAATGGTGCAGAAATTCTGAAGATAGTGGGGACACCGCAGGCTCCGAGTTGGGAAAATTTGGTAATGTCTCTCACATTTAACAACATAAGCACAACAACATAATAAGGCAGCACCATTTGTAGATTGCAGCACTCTGCTCTGTGAAGACACAGGCCAGGCAGTGAAGTTATTCAGAGGCTGCCAGCAGGTTGCTGGAAGAATCACTTAGGGGGCTAGAAAGATGGCTCAGCGGTTGAGAGCACTGACTGTTCTTCCAGAGGACATGAGTTCAATTACCAGCAACCACATGGTGGCTCACAACCATCTGTAATGAGATCTGGCGCCCTCTGGCCTGCAGGCATACATGGAGGCAGACTTTCTATACATAATAAATAAATAAAATCTTTAAAAAAAATCACTTAGGACTACTTAGGAAAAGACAGAAACACACTAAACTCTGTGTTCATTGACTGGCTCCCACCCAGCCAGGGGAGGACACACAACACTGGCCACAAAGCCTCAGGAGGCCACTCCACCTAATTTGGGGACAGTGACCTGAAGGTGAAGGTGTAAATCACAGACAATCCCACACCAGATTGGAATTATGATTAATAGAATGGTTATTTAAAAGGGAAAAAACTTACAGATCACCATCCCAGACACCAGCCCTCTGTGCAATCAGGAAGGGAGTCTAGTAGCCTGGAGCAGAGCAGGAAGTAAGAGAGAGCAAGGAGGGAAGTGGCTGCTTTTTTAAAGGGAGTGAGACCACGCCCCAATGGGCTGGTATCTCAGCAGCTACTGGCTGGAGGAGTGGAAGAACCTCCCTCAACAGTGACCACTCACCCACCAAGCCAAGCCACTACTCTGTGCATGGAGAGAGCAGCCACGTGTACCAAGGCCTGCCACTCCTTCCAACCTGAGGACATTGGCCCCTTACTCACCTTGGCCAACCTCTCCTCCCATCTGTGGAGAGCAAACACTGACTAACCATGGTGCAGCTGCCAAGCTGATATGCTCTTTCCCAACAAGGTGCAGTGCATGAAAGAGACTGTGATTTCTTCAGGAAGAGCTAAACCAGAAGCTGCCTCCCAGGAAAACCCTACCATTTGACTGTCGGGTCTGCTGTAGGCTCACATTGGTTAATGGGGTCTGAGTGAGCAGAAAGGGACAGACTACAGCATTCCCAGCACTGGCTGCTAGTCTAAAGACAGACCTATCCCAGATTGACTGGAGGTTTCAGTAAAATTCAACAGCAAGTGGTCTGATAACCACAGTTTCCACCCTGGCATGAAAGTCCTGGATTCTGAGGATAAGAAACAACCCTTAAAAGACTAAAGAGACTAAAGAGCTTTACGTTCCTGTGGAGACTGCAAAATGGGGGCTGTAGGATACTGGCACTGAAGCACCAAAAAGGAAATAGTGGAAGACCTGGAGGAGGCTGAACCACCATAGTAGAGTGCATACAGAGCACAGATGGTGGCAACCTACTTAAGGGCACCCTATGCACTGCTCTTTGGCATTTGATGCTTGGGCTTTTGCAAACAATTCTTTCAAACACAGCTCCATGTAAGTATCTGACATAGGAGCTTATGGGTTCCAATGGAGAAATACATTGGAGAAAAACTCATTGTTTTGACTTTGGTAAAATGGTCAACCATGTCAGTTTCCCTCATGATTATTTTTGTACTTTACACTTATTTTATGGAGTTTTTGGGCCCCTAACCATAACCTCTGAAAGTAGCTTGCTCCCATAAAGAGAGAACCAAGAGGTGAGTGACAAGCCACCCGGTATGACACCACACTTTCTAGGCCCTACATAGTGAGGCAAAACTCTGGACCTATATCCTGACTACCTCAGGTTCTATAGCCAAAAGGAGAGTTTCCCGCAGGGAGGCTGGACCAATACCCACTCCCATCTACTGGACACACACAAGCAACAAAAATCATCATGCACACAAATTCACCTATGCAGCAACCTCAGTGGTACTCTAAAATACAATACAGAGAGGACCAAGAGGTGAGTGACCAGAACCCAGCAGAGGTCCTCACAAACCTGCCTTGGGTTATCTAGACAGCCAGCAGGAGAGGTTCCTGCTGAGAGGACAAAGAGGGGAACTATAAAGCACAAGCTGTGAGAGCAACCCAGGAGAACAGAGCAAGAGAGCATACTAAAGGAGACCTCAGTAGCTGCCTGAGACACAAAGCAGACCAAGAACAGTTCCCAAAGACTCAGACAGCAACTCTAAGAATTGGACCAAAAGAATAGACAAAATGGAAGAGAGAATCTCAGGGGTTAAAGATAGCTATATGAAATTAATTCATCATCAAAAGAAAACATTAAATCTAATAAATTCTTAACATGAAACATCTAGGAAATCTAGAAAAACATGAAAGGACCAAACCTAAGAATGACAGGGATAGGAGAAGAACTCCAGCTCAAAGACACTGAACACACATTAAACAAAAATCATACAAACTTAAAGAAGGATATCCCTACAGAGATAGAAGAAGCTTACAGAACATAAGATAGACTGGATCAAAATAAAGTACCCTCACCATATAATAATTAAAACACAAAACATATAGACTAAAGACAGAATATTATGAGCTGCAAAGGGAAAAGGTCAAGTAACATAGAAAGGTAGACCTATCAGAATTACACCTAACTTCTCAATGGAAACCAAGAAAGCCAGAAGGTCCTGCTCAGATATGCTGCAGACACTAAGAGACCACAGATGCAAGCACAGATATCTATACCCAGCAAACCTTTCAATCACCATCAATGGAGGAAACAAGATATTGCATGACAAAACCAGATTTACAGAATATATATCCACAAACCCAGCATTATAGAAAGTACTAGAAGGAAAACAACAACCCAAGGAAGCTAACTTCACCCACAAAAAAAATATCAAGCAACAGATAACCTCAGAACAGCAAAACCCAAGGAAGGGAAACACACAACCAATCCCACTGAAAAAGAACAGGAATTAACAACCACTGGTCATTAATAGCACTTAATATCAATGGTCACAACTCACCTATAAAAGAACACAGGCTAAAAAAATGGATAGGAAAAGAAGATCCAGATATCTGTTGTATATAAGAAACACACCTCCACCTCTAAGACAGACATTATCTCAAAGTAAAGGATTAGGAAAAGGTTTTCTGATTAAAAGCACCTAAGAAACAAGAAGGTGTAGCTATCCTAATATCTAGCATTAGATTTCAAAATGAAATAAGAGCTGAAGAGAGTTTATACTCATAAGATAAATCTATCAAGCTGTAGTCTCAATCCTTAACATTTATGCCCCTAATACAAGAGCACTCACATATGTAAAAGAAACATTACGAAAGCTTAAAACATACATCAAAATCCACACACTAATAGTAGGAGACTTCTACAGTCCAATAACCGCAATGTTAGTTTGGTCTACCAGACAAAAAATTTACAGAGAAATAAGGAAACTAACAGATGGCATGAATGAAAAGGATTTAACAGACATGTACAGAACATTTCACCTAAACACAAAAGTATACATTCTTCTCAGCACCTCAGAACTTTCTCTAAAAATGACCATAATGCATAGCAAAGCAAATATCTGCAGATATGAAAAAATTGGAGTAACACTATGTATCTTATTGGAGCACCAAGGTTTAAAGTTAGAACTTAACAACAAAAATACTATCAGAAATCATACAAATTCATGGAAATTGAACAGAAAATTATTGAACCACCCCTGGGTCAAAGGAAGAAATAAAAAAAGACTTCCTAAATTAAACAAAAATGAAGCCACAAAGTACACAAACCTATGGGACACTATAAAAGCAGTGCTAAGAGGGAAGTTCATAGCATATAAAGAAACTGAAGAAAGGTCACTAGAAAAACTCTTATACAAATTAATAAAAAAGCAGAGATAGAACATCCAAATTAACACAATCAGAAATGAAAAAGAACACATGACAACAGACACTAAAGAAATCCACAGAATCCTTAGATCATATTACAAAAACCTGTACTCCACAAAATTAGAAAACCTAAAAGAAAAGGACAGTTTTCTGGTTAGGTACCATATACCAAAATTAAATCAAGACCAGGTGAACAATTTAAATAGACCTATAAACTACAAGGAAATAGAAGCTATCATACAAGGCCTCACAAACAAAAATATCCCAGGGACAAATGGTTTTAATGCTGAGTTCTATCAGAACTTCCTATACTCCTCAAAGTGTTCCCCAGAATAGAACCAGAAGGAACATTGCCAAACTCTTTTTTATGAGACTACAGTTACCCTGATCCCAAAACCACACAAAGACTCAACATAAAAAGAGAATTAAAAAATAATCTCACTTATGAACATAGATATGCAAAAATGCTCAATAAAATGCTAGCAAACTGAATCCAAGAACACATCAAAAAAAATTCACCATGATCAAGTCAGCTTCATCCCAGAGATGCAAGAATGTTACAACATACAAAAATCTATTATTATAATACATCATGTAAATAAACTGAAAGAAAAAACCATAGGACCAACTCATTAGATGCTGAAAAAGTTGAACCCTAAGAAAAACATATAGATCCACTTGGAAATTCAAAATATACAAAATCAGCTGATAAATGGAACACAGGGATGAGGGAAAAAAGGACAGGAGAAGAGAAGGGGGAAATAAGAGGGGTGAGGAAATGGGATCATTGAGATGAAGGAAGGTCAATGATGAGGGAGAGCAAGGAAAGAGATATCTTGATTGAGGGAGCCATTATGGGGTTACCAAGAAACCTGATTCTAGTAAATTCCTAGGAATCCACAAGGATGACCCCAGATAAGACACTAGAGGGGGGACCTGAGCTGGCCTTATCTTGTAGTCAGACTGATGAATAACTTAAATATCAAAGAACATTCATCCAGCAACTGTACGAAGCAGAGGCAGAGAGAAACATCACAGCTCTGGACTGATCTTTAAAAATACAATTGAAGAGTGGAAGGAGTGAAAATATGAGCAAAGAGGTCAAGACCATGATGGGTTCACCCACTGAAACAGTTTAACTGAGCTAATGGGAGCTCACCACACCAGTCAGACTGGGAAGGAACCAGCATAGGTCCAAATTATTACCTTGGAATGTGGTTGACAGTGGTATGGCTGGGGAAGACTGATGAGCCACTGGGAGTGGCACCAGGATTTATCTCTACTGCTTGTGTGCTGGCTTTTTGGGAAACTATTCTCTTTGGATGGATACCTTGCTCAGCATAGATATACAAGAGAGGGCCTTAGACCTTCCACAAAGCAATGTGACTTACCTTCTCTAAGGAATGGATGGGTGGACGCTTGTTTGTAACCAACTGCTCAGACCTGAAACAATCACACAGAAACCATATTATTTGTAACGCTGTTTTATAATATGAAGGGCCAGTATTAAAACAATTCAAAGAGAGCATAATAACAAACAGTATGAAGATTCTCTGTATTTCCCATCTTTATGTGGCTTTGATTAAAATATATTTATTTTTACTTTTACTTTTTGAGACAGGTTATATGTATATCTTTGTCCTGGAATAACTCTGTAGACCAGGCTGTCCTTGAACTCAAAGAGATCTGCCCCCTCAGTGCTGAGATTAAAGGTGTCTGGTACCACATCTCCAAATCAGTGATCTGTCTGTCCCTGCCTCACAGGCATTGGGATTAAAGGTGTATCCCGCCACACCTTGATGTGAGTGACCAGGACCCCAGCAGAGGTCCTCACTAACCTGATGCAGGTTATCTAAACAGCATGCAGGAGAGGTTCTGCTGAGAGGACCAAGAGAGGAACTCCAGCCGTGAGAGCAACCCAGGAGAACAGAGCAAGAGAGCATGCTAAAGGAAATCTCATTGGCTACCTGAAACACAGAGCAGACAAAGAACATTTCCCAAAGACTCAGACAGCCACTGTAAGAATTGGACCAAAAGAATAGAAAAAATGGAAGAGAATCTCAGGGGTTGAAGATAGATGATAGATAGATAGATAGATAGATAGATAGATAGATAGATAGATAGATAGATAGATAGAAAGAAAGAATTCATCAGGCAAAGGAAACATTAAATCTAACAAATTCTTAACACAAAACATCCAGGATATCTGGGAAAACATCAAA
Source organism: Microtus californicus (assembly GCA_028537955.1). Taxonomy (NCBI): domain Eukaryota; kingdom Metazoa; phylum Chordata; class Mammalia; order Rodentia; family Cricetidae; genus Microtus; species Microtus californicus. The sequence continues at coordinate 17,181,887 of JAQJZF010000027.1, read as the reverse complement.
AGAACAAACCTAAGAATAATAGGGACAAAAGGCACAGAAAACATATTCAAGAAAATTATAGAACAAAACTTTCCCAACTTAAAGAAGGATATCCCTATGAAGGTACAAGAAGCTTAATGAACACCAAATAGATTGGATAAAAAAAATCCCCTCACCATATAATAATTAAAACACAAAACATACAGAATAAAGAAAGAATATTGAGAGCTGCAAAGGAAAAAGGTCAAGTAACATATATAGGTAAACGTATCAGAATTACACCCGACTTCTCAATGGAAACCAAGAAAGCCAGAAGGTCCTGGGCAGATGTGCTGCAGACACTAAGAGACCACAGATGCAAGCAAAGATATCTATACCCAGCAAACCTTTCAATCACCATCGATGGAGGAAACAAGATATTCCATGACAAAACCAGATTTAAACAACACATAGCCACAAACCCAGCCTTACAGAAAGTACTACAAGGAAAACCCCAAACCAACAAAGCTAACTTCATGAACAAAAACTCAAGCAACAGATAACCTCACATCAGCAAAACCCACCTGCAAAGACAGTGTATCCAATAAACCGAAAAGTAGTTCACAGATTAACAGCAACAAGAAAAATAAAACCAAAGTAAATAATGAAGCATATAATTAATTTTGGGGAACTTGATACCTCAAAACAAAGATGTTGTATATAGTAAATTTGCAGCATAAAATGAATAAAATTCAATGACAATTTCCAACAATTTATAACAGAAAACCTGATTACAAAGCTACATTCATAGTGGAAACAGAGTGATCAACAAGATTATAAAATAATAGTACAAAGATTGACATAATATGACTTCTTGCAGGAAAGTGGTGGCGTACATCTTTAATCCCAGCATTTGGGAGGCAGACAGAGGCAGATCTCTATTGAGTTCAAAGACAGAGAAAGCCAAAACTCAAAAAAAAAAAAAAATTACATCAAAGCTATAACAATCGTGAATGTGAACAATATTTAAAATAAATACTTAGAAAAATATTTAGAAAAATAGAATACTTAAATTCTACTTTGTGTTAGGAATACTTCCTAAGTGAGCTCTCTGATGATGCATAAGTTCCCAAATCAAAACAATCCAAATTAAGAAATATCCAGGGAGATCGAAGCTCTAAGGTGGCCTCAAGGGTAAAACTGGGAAGCTGCAGGAACGCAACCCCCGGTAAGAAGAAAGGGAGACCACTCCCAGGCAGGCCACAGGCTTCTCACCGCCTCGTGGTGTGCACGCACTGCAGGCACACACTGAGCCACACCATCTCCCTGTCTCACTGGCTTCTGAGCTCATGCTCCCCCCCACCCCACCCCCAGCGCCCGCCTCCTCCGCTGCCACTCTTCGCAACACAGCCACCTCGGCCAACCACGTGGCCTAAGTCCATTTCAGAGCATCCTCCTAAGTGGCTCTTAGGTCAAAAAGGGGTCACGGAGATTGAATGACCAGCCTCACGATACAAGCAGATCTCCGCCTCAGCCAACCCCAATCCCGCAGGATTGACCGCAACCTGACTCGAATTCCCAGCATGAGTTCACGACTTCAAATGGAAATCCGAAAACGAAAAAAATAAGTACGAATGGGTCCCCCCAAACCCTATAGCATAGACAAGAAAAGGGACTCACCAAGATGCAGCCGCTGTAGCCCAGAAGCCGGTTGTAAGCGTGGCATAGAGAGCTCCACCTGCAGACTACGGGCCTTTCAACACGAGGCCTGCCACGTGGAAAGGACCTGCCCTAGCTCAGTGGAAGCCTCCAAATGTTAGGAATATTTCCTAAGCGAGCTCTCTGATGATGCAAAAAGTCCCAATCAAGCCAAATCAAAACACGCCAAATTAAGAAATATCCAGGTTTAATGGGAGATCTGCACTCCCATGGGGGGAAACGGGAAGCCGCAGGAACACGACCCCCAGGAGGAAGAAAGAGAGACCAAGTATTTCTCTTTTGCGGAATGAATTAAGTACTCTGGGAGGGGTCCCGACCCCACCCCCAGGGAGGGGGCATGCTGGGATTTGAAGTCCAGACCAGGCCTGGTGGCTGGGATAGATGTGAAGGACTGGGGCCTATGCTTCCAACCTAACACTTTGTGTGACTTAATGTCTCCTAAGAACTGGTAAATCCTAATACCATTAATTCTATTATCAATTCTACTTTTCTACATCACAGTTTAGCAGCGGGGTGCTACTCTACACAGGAAAAACCTTTTACAAGACCCACAAAATGAACTACAGATGAATCCTAAACCTAAATGTTAAAAGTGAAGAACTTCTGAAGACCCAGGAGAGACCACAAGTCTCAGAGTTTGGCATATTTGGTGATATCTCCACATGCAAAAATATAAGCACTATAGGCACCACCATTTGCGGCTCCCAAAGCTCTGCTCTGTGCAGACACAGCCCAGGCAGTGAAGTTATTCAGAGGCTGCCAGCAGGGAGTTGCAAGGATCACTTAGAACTACTTAGGATGAGGCAGGATGAGGCAGGAAAACACTAAACTCTGTTTGTCCACTGGCTCCCATCCAGCAAGGGGAGGACACACCACACCAGATGTGAGCCTCAGCAGGCCACTCCACCTAGTTTGGGAACAGCGGCCCCTCACCCGCCAAGCCCAGTCACTCCTCCACACGTGGGGACATTAGCCCCTTACTCACCTTGGCACACTGCTCCTCCTGTCTGTGGAGAGCAACCCCTCACTCACCACGGTGCAGCTGCCAAGCTCAAATGCTCTCTCCCAACAAGGGAGCCCAAGGCGCAGAGGAGGAGAGAATCGATGATTTCTTCGGGAAGAGCTAAACTGGAAGCCTGGCTCCCGGAAGAACCCTCCCATTTGACTGGTGGGTCTTCTGGGGGCTCTGATTGGCTAGTGAGGTCTGAGTGACAGAACCAGGTGAGCAAAAGGTTCACAGCGCAGCATTCCCAGCACTGGCTGCTAATTATAATTCTAAAGCAAGTCTCTTGCTAATGTAAATCGATTTTAAAAGGAAGTATACAAATTCAGAAAGAGGCAAATCAGACAATGTTGCACAAGAAATACACTGGGTAACTCAAGTACATTATAAACAAAGTCCTCAGTGGTGTTGGGACGGATAATCAGTTTTCACCCTTCTGTGAAAAAGTCCTGGTTTCTGAGAATCTGAAACAACCCTTTTCCAAAGGCCCTGGCCCCACATCTTTACCAGCTCTCCCAAGTGGATTCCCAAGAGCTCTGTTACTGCTGTATACATCAGGGCCATAGAGAAACCTCCCAAAGCCTAGGCAGATTGCCAAAGTCAGAGATGTGATAACACAGAATTAAAAGAAAACTTATAAATCTACAGAATAATGACAGAATAACTCAACTACTTTTTATAAAACATTTCATGAGATGAGGGAATAACTTCTTGTTTAAGATACTTGTCATATCTTTGGGCAGTTCTGCCTTGTTTCTAGATCTATCTAACATGACGCTGCAGTGAAAATAGTATCAAATACTTCTTCACTGGTTATACCTTCAGATATTTGCTGAAATTTCATGGCTCTGGATCCCATGTGCATTTCCTGTAGATAGATATTCTTCCAGTATTTCAGAGTTGCTTCTTGAAAAAAAAACCTACAACTTTAAATGTGTATTTGTAAAGCATAAAGTCTTATAAATATAGTCTGCCTGTGTCAGAGTACAACAGAGCTAACGTTTGCCTTATTCAGAATATTACATTTTAGTCACCATATCAACACTACTTTAGACCAATAGTTGAATGTTTTGCAATAGGTAAAACATGGGATGAGGAAATGATAGGCTGCAAATAGCATCCAAGGTTTTAAACTTAACAGTTTAGCATCCTTTTGATGGGTCAGTGGTGGTACATGTCTTTAATCCCAGCATTAAGGAAGCAAAAACTGTAGATCTCTGAGGCCAGCCTGGTTTACACAGTGAGTCCCAGGACAGTCGGGACTACAGGGAAAAACACTGTTTATAAAACAAAAAAAAGAAAGAAAACATCTTTTTCCTGGATGCCAATTGAAGAGTTATTAAGACAAAACATCTTTTTTCCTGGATCACAATTGAAGAGTTAATAAAACAAAATGTCTTGAGATTAAGTGGATCTAGTATAAATCCATATATATATATATATATATATATATATATATTCTATAAATTCTATAGAAGGAGAAAAGATTACTTTTCCTAGGTAGGCATATCTCAGTTCCTCTACAATGCATGATAAATAACTCCTCTATTCCATCGACCTGCAAGACTGTGTGTCTATTTCAAAATAGCCAGTATGGTTCCTGTTTCAGCACAATACAGTCACACCCCTTATGCAAAATAAGATATACCAGATTAGAACATAGTATCTGCAGATTAGCACCCGGAATCTCATCAGCACAGACACTGCACTGAGCAAGTCTTTCACTCTCAACATGCTTGACCTGGACTCCTCACACTCCTCACGGTGTCCTGCTGCTGACCCTACTGCTGGGACTCCCAGGTGAGCATGCTCAGGAGTACAACAATATCTCCTGTGTGAAAGGGAAAGTATTGACTCAGGACCCCCAAGGTCCAGTTCTCAGACCCAGGTTTCACGACAAAGATTTATTTACCCCAGAGGGACAGAGGGTAGGGATAAGGGACAATGACAGGAAGCAGAGGAAGAGGGGACGAGAACCAGGGAAAGGGAGATGAAATATTTGTCCTGGAGGGACAAAGTACTGCCTCTGGATAGAGAGGAGACAGCTGTGGCACATAGGAAAATGTCATTTTATAAATGAAAAATAGGAAACCCCGTGTTAGAAAGGGGTGCTTAATTGGGCACGTTAATTAGGTGAGCCCAAGAAGGCTTTTAATTGCTGGATTTTAATACATTGATAGCAGAACTTTGGAAGTCAGCCTCAGGAAAAGGGATTGTAAAAATACTGGAACAGACCTTAGGGGACTAGCTTCAGGAAGGTAATCTGATGGTTATTAGCACAGCAGAAAGAACTGGGGAGAAGGTCAATGTCTGTTAGAGCCACATGCTCCAGTGGGTTAGTGTCCCCTTCACTATGAATAGAACTGAAGGGTTCCAGGTGTACAACAGAACTGCCACAGGAGAGAAGCTCAGAACATTGTTCATTTTCTAGAGTATTTCTGTAGTATTGCTCTGTGAGTCCATGGGTTGCCACAGGTGACCAGAAACATTCTATCTGGAAATCATTACAAAATAATAATTAAATTTTTCTAATATTATAGCTGACAAATTTAATTTAGTAGAATCCCATTTAAATCCATGGAACTCTGAGTCCCATCAGAGACAGCATGTCAGTTCCAAAGCAGTGGATGGCCTGTCTCCACACTAAGCACTCTGTGCTCCCTTTCTGAGTCAAAGGCGGTGACATGGCTAGAGGGAAGTGTCTCAGGCAGTGCCCAACCATCATCATCCTTCTCACTAAGTTTCCTCATTCTGTCCTCCAGTTCCTTCCTCATCTAGAGGGAAGTGTCTCAGGCAGTGCCCAACCATCATCATCCTTCTCACTAAGTTTCCTCATTCTGTCCTCCAGTTCCTTCCTCATCTAGAGGGAAGTGTCTCAGGCAGTGCCCAACCATCATCATCCTTCTCACTAAGTTTCCTCATTCTGTCCTCCAGTTCCTTCCTCATCTAGAGGGAAGTGTCTCTGGCAGTGCTCAGCCACCATCCTTCCCACTAAGTTTCCTCATTCTGTCCCCCAGTTCCTTCATCTGACCACAAACTTCTCACTGAGTGCTGCTGTCTTACTAGTGCTTGTGTTTTATTGGTAGGGTTGCCACGGCGTTGTACCACAGACTGGCAATCAATACAATCAATAATCATTCATTTCCTCATAGTTCTGGAGGCTGGAAACCCAGGGTCAAGACGACCACTAAGATATTTTCTTCTGTGATGCCTCTCCTATTGTGAATGCTACCTTCTCCTTCTCTCCATACAGGATCTCACTTCAGACTGTGTCTGTGGATCTTTTGTTTCTTGAAATGAAAGCAGTCACATTGGGTTAAGATCCACCTTAATTGACTTTTACTCCTTTAGAGACCCTGTTTCAAATATAGTCACATTATGAGGTACTGGGCTATGGCTTTGCTATGTAGAGTTTAAGCAATTCATCTATACCAGGTACTCACACATCCCTGATCGTGTTGATATTCTCCAGGGAGCTTTGTTTCCCTTCATCAATAAGAATTATTGACACTCTGAGTGGTTCTTGCCATGATTCTCAAAGGTTGTTTGTCCTCAGTTCCTTCTTTGTCCGTTAGAAAAACTTGATGACTTCAGGTCAGGTTAGGGGAGCTATTGTGTCATCTGATAATAGAAGTCAAACTTTTAAACTGTCCTCACTGTACTCTGACTGCAGCTGATACTAGCAATGATTGATAAGACCTTCTCGCACTTTCTGAAACTTTTGTTTTTTATTTTCTCAAATTAATATATAATTACATCTTTTTTCCCTATTTCCATTCTCTAATTCATTGACTATTTAACTGTTCTCACTTTCTCTCTCTCTCTCTCTCTCTCTCTCTCTCTCTCACACACACACACACACACACACACACACACACTCACAGTAAGCAGGGAGGAAATAGTAAAGAGCTAAAAACAGAAAGAAGGAATGGAGGAAAAAAAATAGTCTACAAATGAGCATGCAAGCTTTAGATAATAACTGTCTGACTCATTATAGAAAATTTTCCTAGCTTAATGTTCCCTTTTCAAAGCATTTAAATTACAACTACCACACTATAAAAACAAGGACTAAGTTTTAAAGGATTAAAATTTTAAACATACTGTAAAGAGTTTTGAACAAGGAAAATGCCACCCTTCTGAGTATTTGCTTTTTTAAAATTATTTTATCTTTTTAAAATATTTATTTATTATGTATACAATATTCTGTCTGTATGCCTGCAGGCCAGAAGAGGGCACCAGACTCCATTAAAGATGGTTGTGAGTCACCATGTGGTTGCTGGGAATTGAACTCTGGAAGAGCAGGCAATGGTCTTAACCTCTGAGCCATCTCTCCAGCCCATTAGTATTTACTTTTTAAATCTCTGCTGAGAACAGTAAACTACCAAGATTAAAAATTGCTCCATGGCAATTGATTAAAGGCATAGTTCTATAAGATCAAGACATGGCACAGGTATTTAAACTCATATGGCTGAATAGGATTTCAAAGGATTATCCCCTTTCTCTTGACCACTCTGTCCTGCTTAAGTTTTAAGCCTAACTCCCATCGGAATCCAGGATCCTTCTAGATCTGCAGTCAGCAAATTTTCCAAGCCAGTATCCAGTTCTTTGCCGTGAGCTTTTGTTTTATTAAGAAATAGGACTGGAGGAGTCCTAGACTCTGCTTAGATGAATTTCAGAGAGAGTAAGCTGCCTGGAGTAAATTCTTTAGGACTGTGAGGTCTTTAGAAAGCACTATAGAATGGAACTGAGCTAGCTTTTTGTTTGGTAGATTACAATATGTTAGCTTTTGAAGCCCTCTCAGTAGCTTTACTACTTTAATCAACCACAACTCTGTACAGTTTTTGAAGAGATCCTAGCCAGCTTGAGGATGGCAAACGTGGCTCTGCAGGCCTTGCCCTTCCACCATTCCCTCTCCCTTACTAAATACTGTTAAGATTTCATTCCTAAACTCAGACACCAAGGTCTATTCCTTTATTTGGATGCCTCTTCCTTCTGAGACTGATCATCAAGGTCCACCTATCAAAATATTGAAGTCCATCAAACAAAAGCCACCTTTGGCTCACCTAATTAACGTGCTCAATTTAAACTAAACACCTCATCCTAACACAGGGTTTCCGTCTTTACCTTTATAAACTGCCATTGTCCTATAGGACATGTGTGTCTCCTCTCTATACTGAGGTAGTCCTTAGTCCCTTCTCCCTCTCCCTTGTTCCGTCCCATTCTCCCTTGTCCTCTATCTCCTGTCTCTTTGTCTCTTGTTCCCTGCCCTTTGTCCCTCTAGGGAAAATCTCCTTTGTGCTGAGAACTTGGTCTGGGGGGGGGGGCGTCTAGAGCTGACTTTGAGGTCCCCTACAATCTTCTTATGCAAAACTATAGCAGACTTCTAGCGGAGAGCCAAGTTTCCTTGATGATTATTACACTGACCAGCCAGTAAGCAGCACCCCTCTTTGGCCTTGGTGTCAGCTCCCAGCTACAAGATCCTGCCTTGTCTGAGTTCCTTTTCTGAATTCCTTTGGTGATGAACTATGATGTGGAAGCATAAGTTGAATAAACCCTTTCCTTCCCAAGTAACTATGGTTATGGTGTTCCATCACAACTGTAGTAACCCTAACTAAGATGCTGGTATTTTAACTCGGGCTGCTCTTAGAGGAATGAAGAGCAAATTCATTTCTACTGTAATTGGGTTTGTTGAGACTTGAACATAGGTGGTAAAGTATGGGACTGTGAACATCCCTGTAAAAAGTTAGTCAGGTAGGCATATGAGGCAAAATAGGTATTATTGATTATTTTTATTATATAATTATTAGTAGTATTCAGTTGGAAGAGGGCAGAGACAATTCTGAAGATATCATAAACTTGGTATTTGAACTTCACATTCAATATAATCTGGAGTGTTTCAAATCTAAATTTAGGGAGGGATTTATTTGTATAATTTTGACACAAAGTTGAATTAATCATCATTAAAAAACTCAAGAAAGATGAGAACTCCAGGACAGTGTCTTGGGAAAACTCTACTTTATTGCTCCTACTTCTACTTTCCTTTTCTTTTAGTTTTTATAAAAAGGAAACCTGATTTTTATTTTATCGACAGCCATTCTTAAACATGAACATGTATATATAATATTCTATGCACATATCACAGTTTTTTAATATTAGTTAATAAAGGTTAAACACACAACATACATCCTTACCAAAAGAAGTCAAAATGTCAACTTAAACCTTTAAAACAAAAATCTTAGTAATTTTTAAAAAATGTATGTGTTGGGTACCATTTGTACAACACAATTAACTAAAACAATTCATTTGACTGGAATTAAAAAAGCAGCAGTAGGAAATAAACTCATGAGGGTTTTAAATATCAGAATAGGCAGTTTTGCCATTCAGGAGAGGCAATATTAAATACTACTTTAAAAATTCACATTTTAAAATGTTTAGTTCTAGTCACAGAACTTTCCTCAGTAGAGACCTCAATTCAATGCGTAACTAGCTGCCTTAGAAGGACTGTTTTGAAAGGACAAATATCACTTTTGAATTATAACTTTACTGATTTTGGCACAGAAAAGAAGTCTTAAGAACAAGGACATGATTGAAAAGGAGGAAGAGGAACAGAAAAGAAATAAACCAAGCATGAGGAGATTTAATGGCAATCACTAGACTGCATTCTCGGTCACTGAGGAACACTGCTCCATCTGCACAGGCAATCACTAGGCTGCATTCTCAGTCACTGAGGAACACTGCCCCATCTGCACAGGCAATCACTAGACTGCATTCTCAGTCACTGAGGAACACTGCTCCATCTGCACAGGCAATCACTAGGCTGCATTCTCAGTCACTGAGGAACACTGCCCCATCTGCACAGGCAATCACTAGACTGCATTCTCAGTCACTGAGGAACACTGCCCCATCTGCACAGGCAATCACTAGGCTGCATTCTCAGTCACTGAAGAACACTGCCCCATCTGCACAGGCAATCACTAAAGACTGCATTCTCTGTCACTGAAGAACACTGCCCCATCTGCACAGGCAATCACTAGACTGTATTCTCAGTCACTGAAGAACACTGCCCCATCTGCACAGGCAATCACTAGACTGTATTCTCAGTCACTGAAGAACACTGCCCCATCTGCACAGGCAATCACTAGACTGTATTCTCAGTCACTGAAGAACACTGCCCCATCTGCACAGGCAATCACTAGACTGTATTCTCAGTCACTGAAGAACACTGCCCCATCTGCACAGGCAATCACTAGACTGCATTCTCAGTCACTGAAGAACACTGCTCCATCTGTACAGGGCTTCCTGCACAGCTCTTACTGCAGCACAGACCTGATTTCTGTGGAGGTAGTCTCATCATTCAAATATTTTGCTATACCTGGAAGCCCTGAGAAGACGTTCTTAAGAACTTTGAAACAACCTTTCATATCAGTTTTGGAAGTTTTGGCAAATGCTCCTCTTGGTTGGACATGGTCATAGAATATTATGACACCCACCATTACCCTCAAGCAGAACAGTACTATCTCTTCATTGATAAATCTGCTTCTGTATTCGATGTCTCTAGCATGACTCTGCATATACTTGACATGGGGCTTAAACAATCCATGTTGTTTTCTATTGATAAGTTTTTATTCTCTGAAAGTTTTAATTTCTTTGTTGCCTCACTGAAGGTTTTCAGCATTGGGGTGCCCTCAGCATAAAACAAAGACATTCGATTTGCCAATTCGTTATTTACTTCAGTTTCTCCTTCTGCCAGGACATTACTAATCATCTTCTTACTTCCTCTTCATCTATCGCCCTCTACCCTTGTCTTCCTATTCCCCAAATCCTCCAATATCTCAGCTATACTTTTTCTCAATGGCGTCATTTTCATAGGGACTTAAGCCGGCTCTGGGGTTCACAAAAGAAAATGCAAAGAACATTCAGGTGGCAGTGGCACCACTGGTGGCTTCACATACCTGGTAAACCGATTATTGGTAATTTAAATTCCCAAAGAGAAATCTTTACTCTTACAAGCACCAAACAAAACAGAAAAATGCAGAAGAAATTAATGATGTATAAAGCAATCTAAGAGGAAGTGTGAGATCACAAACCTAACCTGTTTCTTGGTACAGAGGGGATGCTAGTTAGCCCCAGCAAGGCCCCACCCTGGGTTCCAAAATCAGCTCAAGTAGCATCCATAATGGTCTTTTATAACCCCTTGATGGGCTGCAGCAGTCAGCTTCACAAGGATTTAGGCCTTGTGGCCTGTGGGTGCAGATCCCATGACATCACCCAGCGCCTCACTGGAGGCTGGAAGTTTGCCTTTACCTCTGCTCTCCCATCCCTCCTGGTTTTCTAGAAGGGGAAGTAAAAGTATGTACTGGTATGGAGCGCAAGTCCAGTGTATGGCCCCGGGTGAGGGTGGGAGCTGCTGCAGTGATTTTAAGTGGGTTGTGTGTCTCTGCTTTACAGTGCAATTGCTAAAGACCATTGCAGAATTGCGCTGGAGATAAGGAAAGCCTGTGATGAGGAATTACGGTGTAATTGAGTGTAGACTCATCAACTCCTCTACACTTCAAGATAGTAAAGGAGGTCGGATTGTGTCAGAAATTGTAACTTTAGGGACAGTGACCACCCATTCAGTTGTTGAGTAAGTGGGGAAATGGTTATTCACCTCCTAGATCCACATCCGATTCCAGAACAGTTCAGTTTTGTATTTTCTCTCTCAAGCCATTGAGTTAATTACCTATACACCTTTGGGTATATTGCCGTCATTGCAGTGTTTGACCTACTAGGATCCATTCAGAAATAAAAGGAGAACACGATTGCACCTAGGTATGGTGGAGAAGAAGGTTTATTGTAGATCTGAGGGAGAGAACAGCCAACCAGCCAGATGCATATGACAGAGTCCAGGGTGTACATGACCAGCCGACTGAGCTGGGCTGTGTGAGGAAAGGGGGGAAAGGAGAGAGGGAAACTTTTAGGGTAGGGTTGGGTGGGGCAACATGGAGCACGTAGGGACTGAAGGATGCTGGGACAGCCTGTCAGCCAGATCGGCTTTGATGTGTTAAATAGGCGCCTCAGCCACTTGTCCCAGATTTAAGATCCAAGGACCCTTAAATTGAGAACCAGTTCCTTCTTCTCCTTTTTGGTATTGGGGATTGAACTCAAGCCCTCATACGTGTTAAGTTTGTGCTATACCACTGAACACCACCCCCCTCAACTATATAAATCTGAAGATGGAAATTAACTTAGAAATATTGCATTGCAATCATGGAAACAGTTTGGTAAACTGAGGTAGAAACTGATGTTGGCAGCTGTTGTCTAGAGATTTGAATAAGCTAAGAATCAGTGTGATTCATTTAAAGGGATCACCAAAATTCCAAAAAAGACTAAAGACGGAAATTAGATGAAGTGTTTCTTAGGGCTACATTCAGAGTTTGAGATCAAGGTGGCCAGAAGCAAAGAAATCCATGCCAGGCTAAAACCGGATCCTGGACTATAGCAGTTGTGTCCTGGTGAGTTCCTTTTTCTTGTCCATTCTATAGGGTTTTGGGAGACCCGTTCATGTTTACTTTTGTTGATTGACGGGCTTTTGTTGAAGACACAGTCCGCGCCAAGAGCCTGATCCTAGCGGTGAAAACAGACTTTCACTGAGGTGAATTTTGTTTGTTTTAGACACTTAGCACTCAATCTTCACAGCCCCATTCTGGCCTAAGAGCTATCTGGGCAGATGAGCTGTAATAGTCTTGAGCCACAAGTTGGCATAGACTTTTAAAATGGGAGTTTGAAATTCGAAGCCAAATCCGCTATCGTCCCAGGAATGCCTCTTACAAAATCTTTAAAAATTAGGACTGTCTGATACAATCTGTCGCTAATGGCTAATTTCCCTATGCACTAAGATTTGGGCTCAATAAGATCTTGATAATGGGACACATTGGCCACCAGAGGGAAGCCTTGAGCTTACAATCCTTCAAGACCTAGAAAATTTTCTCACTGGGACAAATAGACAGAGCTCTCCACTATCCATGGCTTTGGGGCTCTGCACTCCTGGTCCTCCCTCAGTAGCCAGTGTCTTGCAGCACTGATCTGGGATGCTAGGACTGCGGCACCTCCAAATTCCCGGTCTTCTGGGAATTGGGACCCTGATAATTCTAACTGGACCATGCTGAAAGAGGCACTGGCCCCTCCCCCACTCCCTAAAACCCTCACTACCCACCTTCTCCTGTGAGCAATATTCTCCACGTTTCTCTCCTCCCCTCCCACACCTACCCCCTTTCTAGCCGAACCAAAAGTTCAAGGTCAACTTCTCCGTTACTCCACTTCTTTTCTCCCTCCCCCTCCTACCACATCTTCCAATCCTTGGATCCCCTCTTCACACTGAGCTAGCCCCTCCCAATCCTCCCCTGTCTCCTCCTATACCAGATCCCACCATAACTCCGCCCTTCTCTGCCCTCTTCAGGAAGTGGTGGGAGTCAATGGCGCAATAAAAGTCCATATTACCTTTTCTCTTCCAGATATCTCTCAGATAAAAAAAGTGGCTGTGTTCCTTTTCTACTAAACCTCTGCTTTTATTAAAAAGTTTTGTTATCGGGGCTGGAGAGATGGTTCAGTGGTTAAGAGCATTGCCTGCTCTTCCAAAGGTCATGAGTTCAATTCCCGGCAACCACATGGCGGCTCACAACCATCTGTAATGAGGTCTGCTCTGCTGCCCTCTTCTGGTCTGCAAACACAGACAGAATATTGCATACCAAATAAATAAATAAATAAATAAATATTAAAAAAAAAAAAAAAAGTTTTGTTATCTGTTCCAGACCTAAGATCTAACCTGGCATGACTCTACGTCATCCAAGTTTCTACTCTCACTCCTGAGGAGCCATGTAGAATTCAGGAAGCACTGAGACAATATGCAGACCAGACTTGTGTGGTAGACAGTACAGTCCCTATGGGGTAGTGGCCGTGCTGGCCATAGAACCACACTAGGATTACCAACCTGGCCAATGCGCTGACAGAGGCGGGACATCATGGTTCATTGCCTCCTTCAGGTTATGGAAATGGTCTCAAAAAAAGTAGTTAATTTTGACAAACATCAAGAGATTACACAGCTAGCTGATGAAAATTCAGCCATTATTTTTTTAAATTGGTTCCAAGAGACCATAGGATCCACAGTCTTGGCTACTCATTTTATTTCTCAGTCAGCACCAGATATAAGAAAAAAGGAATTGGTGAAAATGGCCCTTAAATTTTTTAATACATGTATCAGTTTGTATTAGGAAGGCCAATTTTCTTTAGGTTTACTTCAAACAACTTTGTTGCAAGTGTCAAAAGAAACTTAATCCTTGCCGAGTAGAAGCAATCCAGTGTCAGACAAGTGCACAGAATGCTTTGACTGTCTGCCATGTTTCCATTTGTCTATGAGAAGCCTCCATCACAAAGTGTTTAGATCTTACACACCTGGGTATTGGTATGGGGATACCTAGGTCTTCTGTATGCAAGCTTAGATTATTCTAGGAAAAGGGATAAAAGCACAAATTCCATTGATGTTTTTGGAGAGAAGGAGAGGAAAGATCCACTACTGTAAGTCAGCCAGGCAGGAGCCTCATGAGTAATCATGACCCTGGGAGGCTAAAGCGGCAGCTTCAGGAGTTCAAGAGTAGTCTGGGTTTCTTGGCACTCTGTCTCCACAAACAAAACCAAACCAGAAAGCTGTCTGGGAAGAAATAAAAAGTAAGGAATATAAAGATGAATAAAATAATAAGACAGAAAACATAGGACAGATTTGGGAGGGTATTTCAGGAATAAGTCAGACCCTGAAAATCAGCGTTTATTTTCCCACAGAACTTGGAGGCATTTGCTGGTACCATGTACACTGGGCTGGCTAGGAAAACGGGAGGACTCATGTTTTGTCTCCAGAGGCTAGGGCGGCTCAAAGGCTGTGTGCTCACATTGCCTTGGTGTAAGTCACAGGGAATTCAGACAAAGTGCTCCACTGGGGTAGTTTTCTCCTGGAGATTTGGTTCTTGTTTTGCTTTTGGCCCTCACTTCTCCGTTCCTCCTTGTAGATCTGGTTCAGGTTCACCCAGGTTTCATTTATTCCAGAGTGGGAGCTGCCTCCCCCAGCTCCCTAACTGAAGTAGGGCTTTATTCCTGTGACTACTAATTGTTTTCCTACCTTTTCAATGTGCAGTTCTCAAATTTTTCTCAAGGCTTTTTTTTTAAATTTCTGTCTTCTGCAGCAGGCTTTAATTAGTTATTTCACTCATGGTGTCCTGGTGAAAGGGGGATGGGTGCATGGTGCTGTGGAATGTTAGGTATTTTCTCTTGGATGGTCTGTTCCTGGGTGGTGCATGAGTGGTCTTTCTTGGAATCAGGTATTGCATTAGGGTAAAATAAAATTTAGGTCTCTATTGAACTTGTCATGGCTGGGCTCTACAGTGACTATTTTGTTGTTGTTGTTGTTGCTGTTGATCTTGTATTGGTTGGTGAGAATATAAATTAGTATAGGTATTATGGAAAACAACACAGCGCTTTTTCAAGAACGAAAAATAAGAGGTTGGGAGAGATGACTCAGTAGCTAAGAGTGCACAGTGTTCTTACCAACTTCGATGCCCAGCACCCACACTGGGTGACTCACAAACAGCTGTAACTCTAGCTACAGAGTGACTGACACTCTCTTTGGAATGTAGCCTTCACTCATATGCACAGACACACATATGCACACGTAATTTTAAAATATGTAAGCAAATCTTTAGAATAAATTAGAACTACCAGATGATCTAGCAATCCCACTTTGTATGTATAGTCAAAACCTTAGTAGTGGGTCTTTCCGGACCAGGCCGTGCAGGAGGCGCCATCATGGGTGTTGACATCCACCACAACAAGAACAGAAAGGTTCGGCGCAAGGAACCCAAGAGCCAGGACATCTACCTGCGGCTGCTGGTCAAGCTGTACAGGTTTCTGGACAGGTGAACCAACTCCACCTTCAATCAGGTTGTGCTGAAAAGGTTATTCATGAGTCGCACCAACCAGCCACCTCTGTGCCTGTCCCGGATGATCCTAAAGATGAAGCTTCCTGGCCAAGAAAACAAGACAGCTGTGGTTGTGGGGACCGTCACAGATGACGTGAGGATTCTCGATGTGTCCAAACTGAAGGTGTGTGCACTGCGGGTGAGCAGCCGGGCCCCGCGAAGTCGCATCATCAAGGCTGGGAGTAAGATCCTCACCTTTGACCAGCTGACCTCGGAAGGGACGAGAGGTGTACCGGCATTTTGGCAAGGCACCAGGAACCCCACACAGACATACCAAACCCTATGTACGCTCTAAGGGCCGGAAGTTTGAACGTGCCAGAGGCAGAAGGGCCAGCCGCGGCTACAAAAACTAACCCTGGATCTTACTGTTATTAAAAAGCTTTGGATGTTGAAAAAAAAACCTTAATAGTGTCTGTACTCCGTGTTCATCCAAGAGTCAAGCCATGGAAGCAACATAAGTGTCAAGAGAGTAAGAAACTGTCATCTATGAGAATTTCATTTACTCATGAAACAAAAATGAGAAGGCAGGTCTTATAATCCCATACCTTGGAAGGCTGAGGCAGGAGACTCACAAGTTTGAGACCAGTCTGACTATGCATTCAAATGCTGCTTTGCTTGCTTGCTTGCTTGCTTGCTTGCTTGCTTGCTTGCTTGCTTTTATTTTTTTTGTTATGGATGAACCTGGAGGACATTGCCATAAGTGTAATAAGCAGGAAAAATATGTTTTATGTGATCTCACATGTAAAATCTAAAGAACTCAAATACATAATTGCCAGGGGTGGTGTTGGTCAAAGGGCATAAAGCTACAACTAAGTGGAAAGCCTAGAACTCTAAAAGACAGGATGACGACTGTAGCTAAAAACTGTCCATGTAAGATCACAGCAACAGCTCTCACGAATGAGAGTCAGTTTATTCAGGAGGCAAATCTGAGTCATCATGGCCCAGAAAGACAAATTTAGGTCATCCCAAATTCTGTGTTCCAATGTGGAGTCTGTTTTGTGAGGTATCTATAGTTACAAAACAAGGAAAGTCACAAAACAAGGCATTTGAAAAAAAATGCATTGATGGGGTTGGAGAGATGGCTTAGTCATTCAAGGCTAAGCTCATCAGAGAGATGGGTACGGGCAGGGAGGGATCTCAGCTACAAGTCTCAGATGCTATCTGATAGCATTCATTGGACCTTTGGTTGGTTTTGTTAATACACTCCAAAGTTTGTGTTTTTAATCTGTTCATTAGGATATTAACTCCCAAACCACAAAGTGGGCGAAGAATATATCTTTAGGGAACTAATGACAGCATGAGATAATAGGACTCTGGACCTGCAACATTCCAAACCCTCCAAGGTCATTGAGTTTTATTCAACAACCTCTATAGACATAGACTTTTCACAGGGATTCCCACTAACACAATACTATATCACATTAGAGATAAGCTAAGAGAATAGATTTTGTCCTCTCTATCACACACCTATACATAGAAAGTAACTATGAGAAAGTGTTCTATGCTAACTCTGTGACTTGTATTTGTTATTCTATAAATTCTATAGAAGGAGAAAAGATTACTTTTCCTAGGCGTATCTCAGTCCCTCTACAATGCATGATAAATAACTCCTCTATTCCATCGGCCTGCAAGACTGTGTGTCTATTTCTAAATAGCCAGTATGGTTCCTGTTTCAGCACAATACAGTCACACCCCTTATGCAAAATAAGATATACCAGATTAGAACATAGTATCTGCAGATTAGCACCCGGAATCTCACCAGCACAGACACTGCACTGAGTAAGTCCTTCGTTCTCAACATGCTTGACCTGGACTCCTGGCTTCACACTCCTCACGATGTCCTGCTGCTGACTCTACTGCTGGGACTCCCAGGTGAGCGTGCTCAGGAGTACAACCATACCTCCTGTGTGAAGGGGAAAGTATCAACTCAGGACTCCCAAGGTCAAGTTCTCAGACCCAGTTCTCAGGACAAAGATTTATTTACCCCACAGAGACAATGACAGGAAGCAGAGAAAGAGAAGAAGGGAACCAGGGAAAGGGAGTTGGGATATTTGTCCTGGAGAAACAAAGTACTGCTTCTGGATAGAGAGGAGACAGAGGGCTGGAGAGATGGCTCAGCCGTTAAAGACTAGGCTCACAACCAAAAATATGAGAGGAGACAGATGTGGCACATAGGAAAATGTCATTTTATAAAGGAAAAATAGGAAACCCCGTGTTAGAAAGAGGTGCTTAATTGGGCATGTTAATTAGGTGAGCCCAAGAAGGCTTTTGATTGCTGGATTTTAATACATTGATAGCAGAACTTTGGAAGTCAGCCTCAGGAAAAGGGATTGTCCAAATACTGGAACAGACCTTAGGGGACTAGCTTCAGGAATGTATTCTGATGGTTTTTAGCAAGGCAAAACGAATTGGGATGAAGGTCAATATCTGTTAAAGCCACATGCTCCGGTGAGCTAGTGTCCTCTTCACTGTGAATAGAACTGACACAGGAGAGAATCTCAGAACATTGTTCATTTTCTAGAGTATTTCTGGAGTATTGCTCTGTGAGTATTTCTAGAGTATTTCTGGAGTATTGCTCTGTGAGTCCATGGGTTGCCACAGGTGACAAGAAACAGTCTATCTGGAAATCATTACAAAATAATTAAATTTTTCTAGTATTACAGCTAACAGATTTACTTCAGTAGAACCCAATTTAAATCCATGGAACTCTGAGTCCCATCAGAGACAGCATGTCAGTTTCAAAGCAATGGATGGCCTGTCTCCACACTCGGCACTCTCTGCTCCTTTTCTGAGTCAAGGGCGGTGACATGGCAAGAGGGAAGTGTCTCTGGCAGTGCTCAGCCATCATCATCCTTCTCACTAAGTTTCCTCATTCTGTCCTCCAGTTGCTTCCTCATCTAGAGGGAAGTGTCTCTGGCAGTGCTCAGCCACCATCCTTCCCACTAAGTTTCCTCATTCTGTCCTCCAGTTCCTTCATCTGACCACAAACTTCTCACTGAGTGCTGCTGTCTTACTAGTGCCTGTGTTTTATTGGTAGGGTTGCCACGGCATTGTACACAGACTGGCAATCAATACAATCAATAATCATTCATTTCCTCATAGTTCTGGAGGCTGGAAACCCAGGGTCAAGACGACCACTAAGATATTTTCTTCTGTGATGCCTCTCCTATTGTGAATCGTACCTTCTCCTTCTCTCCACACAGGATCTCACTTCAGACTGTCTCTGTAGATCTTTTGTTTCTTGAAATGAAAGCAGTCACATTGGGTTAAGATCCACCTTAATTGACTTTTACTCCTTTAGAGACCCTGTTTCAAATATAGTCACATTATGAGGTACTGGGCTATGGCTTTGAATGTAGAGTGTAAGCAATTCATCTATACCAGGTACTCACACATCCCTGATGATCTTGTTGATATTCTCCAGGGAGCTTTGTTTTCCTTCATCAATAAGGATTATTGACACTCTGAGTGGTCCCTGCCATGATTCTCAAAGGTTGTTTGTCCTCAGTTCCTTCTTTGTCCGTTAGAAAAACTTGATGACTCCAGGTCAGAGATTATCAGCCCTCAGGCTACCCACGTTGGTTAGGGGAGGTATTGTGTCATCTGATGATAGAAGTCAAACTTTTAATCTGTCCTCACTGTACTCTCGCTGCAGCTGATACTAGCAATGATTGATAAGACCTTCTGGAGATTTTAGCACTTTCTGAAACTTTTGTTTTTTATTTTCTCAAATTAATATATAATTACATCTTTTTTCCCTAGTCCCTTTCTTACTTTCTCTTTCTCCCTCACTCCCTTCATATGCATATCTCCTCTGTGTCTCTGTTTTTGTCTCTCTTTCAAACACACACACACACAAACACACACATTCCTAAATATATAAAAACAATTTGCTCAGTCCATATACTGTTATGGGAACAAGGACAACACCAATACACATGACAGCATTAAAGGAGAATATTTTTCACTGACAGACTTTGTGTGTCCTTGCTCTGTCTTTAGATTTACATTTCAGCCTTGCTTGTGTTATTCCTGTCTCCCTACCATGATCATCTGTTTTCCTACAGTCTCCAATGCAACAGAGCCAGCAGATTGAAATTTCTAAACTGTGATATTTAGTACAACTTTGGCTTTTATTGGCTAATTTATCTTAAAAATTTACTTCAGTATTGTGAAGTTGTCTAGTACAAATATCATACTTGGAGTATGAAATATACCCAAAAATTCGTATATTAAAGCCTTTGTTCCCAGCTGATGGAACTACTGTGAGAGATGATTGGGTGTTAGAAAGTAAGGTGGACATGAGCCCCATTATACTCTGTCTTCGTGAGGAGGTTCTGCCTCCCCTGAGACCACATCAATGGAGACAGTCAGCACTGTGATCCGTGAACTCTCTGAAACATGGAGACAGATGTAATATTATTTCTTTGCACTCTCCAGTATTTTTCAAATCTGTAGAAATATAATTAAGCAAGCCATAACTATCACCAGATGTACATCTATACCTAGAGCTAGATACAGCTCTGTAATCTGGGCCAAGCTCCATGACACTATGAAGATACCCAGTGTCAGTGAATGATCATGACCCAGAAAATGACCTGAGGAATTACTTTTCAATGTCGTAAGCGTGACCACTCGACATGTCCCAACTACTGTAGAATGTACTCCTCTGTTCTACCTCATATGGGCCTACATGTCAGGATAAGGCTCTTGTCACACTGCCACAGACACAGAAGAAGAAGAAGAAGAAGAAGAAGAAGAAGAAGAAGAAGAAGAAGAAGAAGAAGAAGAAGAAGAAGAAGAAGAAGAAGAAGAAGAAGCACAACAACCCTTATGGCAATGTCTAGAGCTGTAGTTTGAATTCAGGCTGATTGACTGAGGTTGAACGATTAGCCATCACTCCTCCCAGAGACTTTCTTCTATCCTATCAGCTGTAGCTGGTGAAATGGGCACAGGGTCTATGGGTCTCTGCTCCTGTGTTCTTCAGCTTCCTCATTACATGCAAACAGTTTTTATTTGAAAATGTCATTCACATGGGAAACAAGGTTTTTATTTCTACATAAACCAGCAATTTCAAATGAGTTTGAGTCACATGGGAAGATGCACACTGAGCAAATCACACATACGGGAGAAGTTGTTGAGTCCTGACTATGAAGTAGAGACTGTTGACAAAATGGATCCACTTTCCTTCACTTTTACTCCTATGTAAAGTGCTCTTTTCTCTTCTTTGCTGAAACGATTTTCTCCTGCATCCCATGGCACTTGACAGACTTGATTGTTGCTGTTCTTGCTGTTCCCCTGGATATATTGAATACTGAGGCTGTACCCTCTGTAGTAGTATTCTGGGATTTCTATGGACTCATGGATGAGGGTGTAAAGGACTCTACCTTCCACAACCCTAACTGGGTGAAGTCAGAAACTCTTCCCTTGCTTAGATAGTGCACAGTTACAGCAGCCTGGACTCTAGAGATGGGACAGAGAAGGATGGAGTTTCTCCCAAGCAAAGCTTCTGTGCAGACTCCAGTTCTCCCTAAATCAGCTAAAGCCAGGAAGGACTGGATGCTTCTACTCTCTGTGATCATCTTCATCCATGCAAACAAAATTTGATGAGATTCTCAAATCCACTCTGCAAAGCAGATTTCACAGATGTCAGGATAATTAGTTCAGTTTTCTGTTCTCTCCTCCCAAAAACACAAGGTCCTAGCACTCACTTGATGACTTCTCTCTCTCTCTCTCTCTCTCTCTCTCTCTCTCTCTCTCTCTCTCTCTCTCTCTCTCATAGTTGGCTGACTCAAGGAGCAGCTGGCTACTGCTTTAGTTCTTTGTGAAAGATGAGGTGGATCCCGGGCACATGACATTGATTTTTAAATGTCCCCATATTTACCATTTTACTTTTATAGAATCAAACTACTTTTTAAGTGACAAAGACATTATTTCATTTTAGTTTTTATTAAATATGTTAGAGCATCATTGATAATAAGAAATGTTGCAGAGGAATGGCTATTACTCATGTGTCGTGTTTAAGCATGTCTATTGGAAAAGCAAGCCATACATACTGCTTCACAAAGTTGCCCTTTGCTTTTGGCTTCAGTTATCAAGGGAAGCAGATTTTCCACATCAGACATTCTTGTTGGAGACCTAGCAGTGTCTCCCACCCTTCCTAGCAGCTCCAGGTGTATGTCCTTCCCTAAGGCTATTAATGAGAACCACAAGATAGAAGATTAGAGTCACCATTGTCAAAAAGCCTAAGTATAAGTTGGGAGCTCGGGATGCTTTATGAAATTTTAAAATTCAGAGTACAGTCAGAGTTGTATTGTCTTCTAAACTAGGCCTTATTCTCTGGGATTCTTTATTTCAACACAAGGGAAACCCATTAGCATTTCCTGAAGGACAGGTATTGATATCTCCAAACAGTAATCATTGTAATAATCTCAGATTTTTAACTACAAGGCCTGTTTTCTCTCTTGTGTTGGTCCCATAGTTTTGCATTGTGTGGAATCCTGGGTTTTATTTAAATTCTGGATGTGTTTTCTCTTTTAGAACTGTGACTACACACACTGTCTCATGGCCTCCTGGATGCTAACACTTCTGATAAGAGCTGTGATCCTATCATTTAAGCAGGACAAGATGAGTCATGCTCCATTCAGACAACACTCAGCATTCTCTTTCTACTCTGCTTTTGTCTGTTGGATTCTAGTGTCTGCTGGTGTGTGTCTCTGAGTTTATCTCACACTGAATTAGTCAGTTGTTGGACTTATAGTTCTTATATTTTAATAAACCAGGAAAGTTTTAGACAACAGTTGTTTTCCAACTGTTCTTGTCACTATACTCCAAATACTTTAATTTTTTCTCTTTATTGTACCTCTGCCCCTGGGGCGCTGCCTGAGTAATGTTATAGTACACATTTCCATTATTTTAGATATTTTTTGTAACCTGCTAAATCTTCTGTAGACCCTGCCCAAGGGACTAATAAATTATATACCCCTCACATGTTGACTCATGAGTTGACTCCTCAATATCATTTGGTTTCTTCTCATAGTTTCTCTCAGTTTACTGTTATAGTTTGCTATTCAGACTCTTCACTTTCTTTAGGATTTTTCCTTATTTTCCTTTTGTTCTTTTCATATCTCAAATGAATGTTGCACAGTCTTGGTCCAGTAGTATAGGACAGTGCAGCACAATGCAGTCCTACAAGATCACCAAGTCCAAGCAAGAAGGAGACAGATGTGTCAGCTATGGGACTTAGAATAACTGAGTAAATAGGGTGCTGTGATGGGAAAACAGGCTACAAGAGAAAGTGTCCCCAGGTGACCACATCATGTGCAAGGGAACAAACACAGCCTCCCGGAGGATGGGGCACTGTGATCGTTTGATCGCTGCCATGTCATACCAAACTAGAACTTCTGACCTCCAAAGCGTGAAATAAAACGTTTCTGTTGTGTCAAGCCATTAACTTTGTAGGAATCTGTTATGTCATCCTTGAAGTTAATATAATGTTGGGGACAGAGAGAGAGATGGTTTGGGATTAAGACCACTTGCTCTTCTTCCATGGGACCCAGGTTTAAGTCTGAGCACCCACATGGTGAATTATAACTATGTATAACTTCAGTTCCACGGTCTGTGACACCAAACTGATAACTTAAACAGGGGTTTTATTTTTCTAATTAACATGCATATTATTGCATGTTGGGAAATATCTATGGCATTATCACTCCACCTGATAAAGCAACTCCCCTGACCTGGGGCCTCACCTAGAATCTGGTAATCAAATGTACATCTCACTAACTATACCTCACACTTAACACTTATATCACTGGTCTCAAAAAGTCATGTAATCACATCCAATACTATTGTATAAGAAGTGCAACATACCATGTGCACAGAAAGTGAAAACCAAATAATACTGGCATGAGAATGTCAAACAATATTGGGGCTTCACGAAAATACTGCCAAAGACTCAGTGTCTGTGTGACTCATTTCCTCATCTCTTACATTTGTTTGCTAAGAGGCCCAACTGAGGGGAACTGTGATCACCCCATGCTGAGGTCTAGTTTATAACATTTTTTGATGACAAACTAGAGGAGCCTGTGGGTTGTGGGTTCTCGTCATGATGAGCACTAACTGATGTTTCCTGCAGGAGCAGCTACAGAGGACCTGAAGGTAACTCAGCCTGAGATATCAGTTTCTGTCCTTGCTGGAGAATCAGCCACTCTGAACTGCACTGTGACCTCTCTGCGTCCTCTGGGGCCCATTAAGTGGTTCAGGGGCACAGGACAGAGTCGGCAACTAATATATAGTTTCACAGGAGAAAAGTTTCCCAGAGTCACAAATGTTACAGATGTCACAAAGAGAAACACCCTGGATTTTTCCATCCGTATCAGTAATGTAAAAATTTATGACACTGGTACGTACTACTGTGTGAAGTTCCAGAAAGCAGACTCTGACAAGGAGTTTCTGTCTGGGGGAGGCACAGCGCTGTATGTCCATGGTAAGTACTGCTTTGTCCTCTTCACTCCTCATATCTCCAACTGGTCACAATGTGTCCAAGATTGTGTGATCAACAATGAAGACGCAAGCCTGTAAGTGACCCTCATGCTCATGGGGTGACTTTACCCAGCTGTGGGCCAAGGAAGCTGAGGAGAGGACATGCTATGGGCTAGCGGTGCCATTTCTGGTAAATGGGGGTGAACCCATACCCTTGCCTGCCTCACAGTACCTACCCTTCTCAATCTGCCCCTGTATAGTGGCTACATAAAGACAGACAGGGACAAACCTGGCCTACCGCCTCCAGAGTGTATTACCTCACCCAATTAAGTCTTCTCTTTCTGCCAGACAACCTGGGCCTAGAGTGTGCCAGGTTCTGTTCTAGATGTCAAACAGCAAGAAGCAGGCAAGCATGAGCTCTTTCCCCAAGATGTGTTTCTCCTCCCTCCCAAAAGGAAAACAAATCAAGGCAAAAAGTGACAAGCCCAGGGCACAGTATGGTTTTCTTACTTGTTCTTTGTCCACAGCACACTGAGATCTATTGGTATGTACCCACATTCACTGTGGAATCTCTCACCCTTGTTTTACATCTTTGTCTTGGGCCTCTCTGGAAACATTTAGAATCCTACCTGCACAGGCACTGGAGGTTCTGGGCAATGTAGATCTAAGTCCTGGAGTTAGTCTCCATGTAGACTATCTCCAATCACAGTCCTGGAGTTGGTCTCCATGTAGAAGATCTCCAATCACAGTCCTGGACTTGGTCTCCATGTAGATCATCTCCAATCATCAGCATAGACATCAGGACATTCACTTTGAACTTACTGACAGAGGCCTGAAGTCTTGTTTCTTGGTCTTGAGTCTGGCAATTTTACAGCAGAAAGTATAGTCAGATTATCCAGTGCAGACCTGTTTGAGATGTGAACCAAGTTTCCCAGTGCCTTGCCCATGAAAACACAGCCAGCTGATGCTGGGATTGGGACTTGAAAGCACATCTGACTTCAGGCTAGGTTCTTGCAGTCCAAACAAGAAACACCATCTACACTTAGCAGTACATATGAGATGCTGAGTCAGAATTTCTCAAGCTCGACCATAATTTCCATTCGTCATCAGCTCACCAAGGTTTTGAGATGTTCTTCACACTGGATGCTAATAGTAGTGATGGGAGAGTTACACCAATGAAGACATGCCATGACTCCATATCAGATCTGTTCCCTGTGTAAACAAAGCATCACAGTTCAGCAGCTAGAGATAAACTGATAAAGATTCCAGATCATGAATGCTTCATTTGTTTCAATTCATAGCCAGGTGACAAAAGAGAGTGTCCCCAGGTGACCATACCAAGTGCAAGAAAACAAACAAAAAAAAAAGAAAGAAAGAAAACAAACAGGGCCTCCTGGAGGATGGGGCACTGTGAACCCTTGGTAGCTGCCATGTCACACCAAACTAGAACTTCTGACCTCCAAAACATGAAATAAAACTTTTCTGTTGTGTCAAGCCATTAACTTTGTAGGAATCTGTTATGTCACCATTGAAGTTAATATAATGTTGGGGCCAGAGGGAGATGGTTTGGGAGTTAAGAACACTTGCTCTTCTTCCATGGGACCCAGGTTTAATTCTGAGCACCCACATGGTGATATAACTATATATAACTTCAGTTCCAAGGTCTGTGGAAGCCCTACTAGATTCATTGACCACAAGACATGTGTTTGGTGCATAGACATACATTGAAGAAAAACAGCAATACACATAAAATTGATTAATTAATGTGATAAAAATACATATTTTAAAAACTGGTAACTGAAGCCAGGGTTTTATTTCTCTTATTAATGTGTATGTTGTTGGATGTTGGGAAATATCTATGATATTATCACTCCACATGGTAAAGCAACCACTCTGACTTGGGGGCCTCACCTAGAATCTGGTAATCAAATGTACATCACAGCAACTATACCTCACACTTAAAACTTAAATCACTGGTCTCAAAGAGTCATGTAATCACACTCAATACTATTGTATAGGAAGTGCAAATTATCATGTGCACAGAAAATGAAAACCAAGCTGATACTGGCATAAGAAGTTCAAACAGAATTGGGGTTTCATGAAAATACTGCCAAAGACTCAGTGTCTCTGAGACTCATTTCCTCATCTCTTACATTCGTTTGCTAAGAGGCCCAAGTGAAGAGAACTGTGATCACCTCATGCTGAGGTCTAGGAAGTAGCAGCATTTGATGACAAACTAGAGGAGCCTGTGGGTTCTCATCATGATGAGCACTAACTGGTGTTTCCTGCAGGAGCAGCTTCATGGGAGCTGAAGGTGATTCAGCCTGAGAAAGCAGTTTCTGTCCATGCTGGAGAGTCAGCCACTCTGAACTGCACTGTGACCTCCCTGCTCCCTGTGGGGCCCATGAAGTGGTTCATGGGCACAGGACAGAGTCGGCAACTAATATATAGTTTCACAGGAGGGAAGTTTCTTAGAGTCACAAATGTTACAGATGCTACAAAGAGAAACAACCTGGACTTTTCCATCCACATCAGTAATGTCACAATTGATGATGCTGGTACCTACTACTGTGTGAAGTTCAACAGAGCAGACTCTGACAAGGAGTTTCTGTCTGGGGGAGGCACAGTGCTGTATGTCCATGGTAAGTACCGCATTGTCCTGTCCCTCATATCTCCAACTGGTCAAAATGTGTTCAAGATTCTGTGATCAATAACAAAGAAGCAAGCCTGTAAGTGACTCTCATGCTCATGGGGTGACTTTACCCAGCTGTGAGCCAAGGAAGCTGAGGAGAGGACATGCTATGGGCTAGCGGTGCCGTTTCTGGTAAAAGGGGGTGAACCCATACCCTTGCCTGCCTACAATACCTACCTTTCTCAATCTGTCCCTGTCTAGTGGCTACATAAAGACAGCTGATGCCTTGTTCAGGGACAGGGACAAACCTGGCCTACCGCCTCCAGAGTGTATTACCTCAACCAATTAAGTCTTCTCTTTCTGCCAGACAACCTGGGCCTAGTGTATGCCAGGTTCTATTCTAGATGTCAAACAGATAGCAAGAAGCAGGCAAGCATGAGCTCTTTCCCCAAGATGTGAGTCTCCACCCCCCCAAGAGAAAAACAAATCAAGGCAAAAAGTGACAAGCTCAGGGCACAGTATGGTTTTCTTACTTCTTTTGTGTCCATAGCACACTGAGATCTATTAGTATATGCCCACATTCACTGTGGAATCTCTCACCCTAGGTTTACATCTTTGTCTTGGGTCTCTCTGGAAACATTTTGCATCCTACTTTCACAGGCATTGGAGGTTCTGGGCAATGTAGATCTAAGTCCTAGAGTTAGTCTCCATGTAGATGATCTCCAATCACAGTCCTGGAGTTGGTATCCATGTAGAGTGAGTCCACAGGAGGTACTCACTTCACAGACTCTTCCTGCTAGCACAGTATATAGGCCTGCTATACTGGAGGAGTGAAGTCATATAACACATGTAGAGAAACTCCTGACTTGTAAAATATTTATTTATTTATTTGTTATGTATACAATATTCTGTCTGTATGTCTGCAGGCCAGAAGAAGGCACCAGACCTCATTACAGATGGTTGTGAGCCACCATGTGGTTGCTGGGAATTGAACTCAGGACCTTTGGAAGAGCAGGCAATGCTCTTAACCACTGAGCCATCTCTCCAGCCCTCCTGACTTGTAGTAAATGTCTCATCAATGTGAGCTTTGTTACTCAGAAGTCTTGTGACCTTTCCCACTCCAGGCCTTAGTTATCAATTAAGTTGAGGGTGGGGGTTGGTGATTCTCAATCTGGTTTCTCTTTTCTCTTTGGAATAATGTGGGAAACAGAGATAAATCTAAGATCCATGTTTCTTTATTTGATCTGATATGGGTTTCAGTATCTGAAATATTAAATGTCTCCAGAATATTCTAATATGAAGCTTGGATTTAAATCATTTTCAGATACATTTTATGAAATAACATGAGATATTTGTGATTAGTCCCTTGATAGACCTGTTACGTCACCAAGCTGAGGTAGAGCCAACCCTTATGCTTCAGAATAATAGTGCCCATCATGCTGCACTCAATATTCTAAATAGCAAGTAATTGGTATTTCTTATGAATATTTCTCTTATGAGAAATGCCAGGAACATTTCTCAGGGAGGAGACCCCAGGGTCCCCAAGATCCAACCAAGGCAGAACACTATTCAACTCCAATCTCAGGGTACAACTCTAATATATTGCACAGGGCTGCAGAGGAACAATTTCTGAGGCCTGACGTTTCTCTTTCACTGAGAACTCTACCTTAATGGCACAGAATGTTGCTGAGCTCTGTCCTTCAACCTTCTCATGCTCATCTGCTCTCTATAATTAGCCCTTCTGGAGGGAGTGCTTGCAGTCCTGATTATGCTGTAAAAGCCACTGGACAACTTAGTAAGAAGATCCCTAAGAAAGAGGAGGATGTCAGGGTGCAGAACAGTGTTTCTCAGCCTGTGGTTCACAACCTGTCTGCTGGTTGAACAGAACAGCAGTTTCGTATCAGATATTTATATAATGATTTATTAAAGTAGTAAAATTACAGTTATGAAGGAGTAACAAAATAATTTTATGGTTGATGGTCACCACCACATGAGTAATAAAGGGTTGCAGCATTAGGAAGGTAAGGGCAGAGATTCAAACTCCTCAGAGTTTTGGTGGGCTTGGGTGCATAAATGACCCAGGTAAAGATCTCTGATGATAAACTCCTTGTGTCCTCTCTAATGATTCCTCCTACCACTTGATTTCCAGAACTGAAGACATCAGATACTGCTGAAATCCTTGTAGCTGTGCTTCTTGTACCCAAAATGCTACTGGTAATTGGTGCCTCTGCCATCTACATGTACAAGAAGCAGAAGGCCTGACTGTAAGTTAGGAGGGATGGAGGGGGTGTTAGTTACTATCTCTTGATGTGACAACATAGCACGATGAAAATAACTTACAGAATAAAGGGTTTCTATGGTCTCACTGGTCCAGCGGCATGAGTCCATCAAGCCTGAGAAGCATGGAAGCAGATCAGGGAGTTGAGAGCTCACATCCTCAGTGGAGAGCATGAAACATAGAGGATAAACAGGAAGTGTGACAAGCCTTCTTTTTAATATCACAGCTCACATCCTTAACATACTTTCTCTGGAAGGGCTACACTGCCTAAACCTCACCAAAAAGTAACACTGACTGAAAAACAAATATATATATATTATATATTATTCTAATATATTAGAATATTATATATAATATATATATTAGAATATGGAGATTGTTTCTTTTTTTGAGGTAAAGTAAATTTTAATAACATATTTACTATAGTACATTTTAAGTTCCCCTATGTGTAAGATCATATTCCAATAGATTTATTTACAGGAGCTCTTTTATTTTGTATCATTCCGCTATTTTCCCTGAATGGTAACCTTGAAGTTAGAATTATATCCTTTACTACCTATCTCAAGCTCATAGGTACTTGGCTTCGAAATATTGTTTATATTTTATTATTTTTAATTGGGATATATATATAGATATATTCCCTACTCCCTTTCCTTTCCTCCTCTCTCCGTTTCTGCTCTCCCTCTCTGTCCCACATGCTCCCAGTTGACTTAGGAGATCTTGTCTTTTTCTCCTTCCCAGTCAAATCCATGTATTTCTCTCTTAGGGTTTTCTTTGTTGTCTAGGTTCTCTGAGGTTGGGGATTGTAGACTGGTTATTGTTTGTTTTATGTCTAAAACAACTTATGCGTAAATGTATCCTTATCCATTCCTCAGTTGAGGAGCACTGAGACTGTTTCCAGGTCTGGACATTAGGAATAATGTTGCTATAAACATGGTTGAGCAAATGTCCTTGTGGTATGATTGAGCATCTTTCAGGTATACGCCTAAGAGTGGTATTTCTGGGTCTTGAGATAGAACGATTCCTAATTTTCTGAGAAATTACCATACTGGTTTCCAAATTGATTGTACCAGTTTGCACTCCTAGCAGCAATGGAGGAGTGTTCCCCTTACTCCACAACCTCTCCAGCATAAGTTGTCATCAGTATTTTTGTTCTTGGCCATTCTGGCAGGTGTAAGATGGTATCTCAGAGTTGTTTTGATTTGCATTTCTCTGATGGCTAAGGATGTTGATATTTCCTTAAATGTCTTTCAGCCATTTGAGATTCCTATGTTGAGAGTTCTCTGTTTAGGTCTGTACTCTATTTTTTAATTGGATTTTTTTATTCTTTTGATATCTAGTCTCTTGAGTTCTTTGTTTATTTTGGAGATCAGCCCTTTGTCTGATGTGGGATTTGTGAATATCTTTTCCCATTCTGTAGGTTGACGTTTTGTCTTATTGATCATGTCTTTTGCTGTACAGAAGCTTTTCAGTTTCAGGAGTTCCCATTTATTAATTGTTTCTCTCAGTGCCTGTGCTTCTGGGGTTATATTTAGAAAGTGGTTTCCTGTGCCTATGTGTTCAAGGTTACTTCCCACTTTCTCTTCTATGAGGTTCAGTGTGGTTGGTTTTATGTTGATGTCTTTGATCCATTTGGACTTGAGTTTTGTGCATGGGGATTCTACAAGACAATATCCAGTCATATCAGCACCATTTGTTGAAGATGATTTATTTTTTCCTTTGGATAATTTTAGCTCCTTGGTCAAAAATCATATGATAATAGGTGTATAGATTGATATCTGGGGCTTCAATGTGATTCCACTTGTTCTACCGTCTGTTTTTCTGCCAATACCAAGTGGTTTTCATTACTGTAGCTCTCTATTAAAGTTTGAAGTCAGTGATGGTGATGCCTCCAGAAGTTACTTTATTATACTGGATTGTTTTGGCTATCCTGGGTTTTTGTTTTCCTATATGAAATAGAGTGATGTTTTTGAGGTATGAAGATCTTGTCATACAGGTCTTTCACTTGTTTTGTTAAAGTTACCCCAAGATACTTTGTCATTTGTGGCTATTGTAAAAGATGATGTTTCTCTGATATCTCTCTCAGACCACTTGTCATCTATATGTAGGAGGGCTACTGATTTTTTTTAATTAATCTTGTATCCTGCTACATTACTGAAGACGTTTCCTTTCAGTAGGGAGATCCCTGGTGTTATTTTTGGAGTCACTTATGTATACTATTATATCATCAGCAAACAGTGAAAGTTTGACTTTTTCTTTTCCAATTTGAATTCTCTTGATCTTCAATATTTGTTTTATTACTCTAGCTATAAGCTATAACTTCAAGTACTATCTGAATAGATATGGAGAGAGTCCTTTCTTGTTCCTGATTTTAGTGGGATCACTTTGAGTTTCTCGTCATTTAGTTTGAGGTTGGCTGTTGATTTTCTATATATTGCCTTTATTATGTTTAGGTTTGTTCCTTGTATCCCTTCTTGTATTTCTTTAAAGTACATTGTGTAGGGCTGGATTTGTGGATAGGTATTGATTAAATCTGGATCATCATGGAATATATTCTCTTTTCCATCTATGTTGAATGAAAGCTTTGCTAGGTATAGTAGTCTGTATGGCATCCATGGTCTCTTAGCCTGACCTTCTGCGTTCCATTGTTTCTATTGAGCAGTTGGCTGTAATTCTGATAGGTCTGCCTTTATATGTTACTTGGCTTTTTTTTCTTTGTAGCTCTTAATATTCTTTCTTTATTATGTATTTTAGTGTTTTGATTATGAGGTGAGTAGATTTTCTTTTTTAGTTCAGTCTATTTGATGTTCTTTAAGCTTCTTGCATTTTCATAGGTATAACCTTTTTTTAGGTTAGGAAATCTTTCTCCTATGACTTTGTTGAATATATTTTCTGTGCCTTTGAGCTGAATTTTCTTCAATTCCTATTATTTTTAAGTTTGGTCTTTTTATGGTGTCCCATATTTCATGGATATTTTGTCTTAAGAATTTGTTGGATTTAGCAGTTTTCTTTGACAGATGAATCTCTTTCCTTTATCATGTCTTCAAGGCCTAAGATTCTATTTTATCTCTTGTCTTCTGTTGTTTATGCTTACATTTGTAGTTTCTGATCATTTACTCAAATTTTCTATTTCCATATTTCCTTTGGTTTGTGTTTATTTTTTGTTGACTCTATTTCAGTTTTAAATTCAGGAATTATTTCTTTCACTTGTTTGACTGCTTTTTCTTGGTTTTCTTTAAGGAATTCATTGATATCTTCCAATTTTTTGTTTTTTTTCTTCCATTTCTTTATTTTTTATTTCCTCTTTAAAGACCTCAATCATCTTCATAAAGTTAGTTTTAAGGTTATTTTCTTCTGCTTCATCTGCATTGGGATGTTCAGGCCTTGCTGTTGTAGAACCACTACTAATGTCTGGTGGGATGTCTTGCTCTTTATGTTGTTGAGTGTATTCTTACCCTGTTGTCTAGACATCTCTTCCTCCAATCAGAATAGGTAGAGTCTGTGTTTCAGGGGGTCCATTATATCCAATTGGTATACTTGGGGGCTATTGCTCTGTTGATTGCTTCTTCAGGTGTGGGCAGAGGAGAGCCCTTGGTCATTGCTCCTCCAGGTGCCTATGGCCCAGGGCTCAGATGATCATTCCTCCTGGTGTTGGCAGGGTTGAAGCTGAAGCTCCAGTGGTCAGATAATGTCTGGAGGCCACTGCTACCATCATGGCCTGCTACATTGCTGCTCCTGTTTATCTTCCCAGTGGTATGTGCCAGTACAACACACTATGCTTAGACTGACACAGTCTGGCCCTTCATGCTGATGCCTATGCTTCTCCTCCCAGCAGCCTGGCCTAGCCTGGCCCTCTGTGCTACTGTTCATGTTTCTCCTCCCAGTCATCCGGCATGGACTGGCATGTTGCACTGCTGGTTATACTTCTCCTCCCAGCATCCCAGCCAGGCTCAGTTAGCTGTTTCTCACGCTTCTCCTTCCTGTGGTCTGGCCTTGTCCAGCCTGTCACATTGCTACTTAAGCATTTCCTCTCAGCAGGCTGGTGTGGCCACCCTCACTACTGCTCTCCTTCTCCTCCCAGTGGTCTGTCAGAATATTTTTTATTCAAAGCACCAGGGGAACATCAGTCTATGAACTAACATAGAAGAGGCAGGATCAGGAGGAAGGCCAAGGCATTTGCCAAACAGATTTAGGATCTGTGCTGATGACATGTTGTTGAGAATTTCTCAGGAAACCAAGTAAGGGTTCACTCAGGGTCAATAAAGGTCTTCAAAGAGGCCTAAAGGATGTGAAGAACATGGGCCCTGGGTAGATGTGGGGTATTGGCATCACTGCTCCTGTTGGAAGTCACCATAGAAAGTGGAAAGCAAAGATCATGGGAAATAGTAATCTACATTATGGACCAATTTTTATAATTGGAGACCTGTAATAAGGACTGTGTCTGCTTTGGTCTCTCAGTGATCATAAAGAAGAGACTCAGAAAGACCGTATGACTCAGGGGCTAGGTTTAGATGACACTTTTATGGCATGGGCACCTCATCAACTCAGGACAGGAGGAATGCAGTACCAGGGACATTGCAGCACTAAGATACAATGTGTAGTGGTCATTTTCCACAGATCTTCTCTTCATCTTCTGCCGCATTGGACCCTGAATGTCTGACATCACCTTTCTTGGAGAGACAGACTAGAAAAAACTGGTGAGAAGCTATGAAAATCGGCCACAATGTCTCCATTAAAGGAGACCTCCAACTCAGAATTACCTATTGCACAAGTATGGATAGCTCAGACCTATGATGCTTCCGTTATTGGATAATAATTTTTGGGTTCTTAATCTCATTAATAAAAAAGTTTAAAAATGTACTCAAGTGAAAGTTCAAAGATAATCTGCTCAAGTTATGAGGGAAAATTTGAAGCTCATGCAAGTATGCAACTCAGCAATCACACAGAGGACAATGGAGCTGTCAAGGGAAAATACACTCATGTTGCTTAAGCAGGTATGGAGGTCAGACATATGATAAACAAACTGACACATGGTGAAAGGGGGCATTTCTAGAAAAAGTAAAGGACCATAAAGTATCAGAAAAGTTATACTTAGGTTCAGAGAAAGTCCAAAATCCAAATGAAAGAGACAGAAAAAAAAAAAAAGAAAAAAGGGATTGTCTGATCTGGCCACCCTGGGATAGACAGACCCAACTGAAACTCAACATAGCATGAGGAACCACACTGGGTAGGGAGAATTCTAGGAATGAAATGGGTAGTATATAAACTAATGAGAAAAAGATTAGACACAGAGTCTTACTATATAGTGTTGACAGTCCTGTATATTGCTATGTATACAAGGCTCATTAAGATCTTCTTGCCTCTGCTTTCAGAGTCCAGGGATGTGTGCTGCACCATCATGCCTCTCTAGGAAAAATATTCTCCCTATCCCTCTGGTGTGACTTTAGAGGGTCTTATACCTAGGTGATGGACCCTGCCCACCTAGAACACTGGGTCTCCACCCAGGCCACAGTTTCTGTTCACTTAATCATGAGCTTTCTTTAATGGGCCTCTGTAGCTACTCTAAATTAGAACACTAAAACCATTTAGGAATGAGATAAGGATCAGAGTCTCCAAACACTTTTGCTCTTTCTGGCTTTGGAAAAAACAAGGTGCCCCAAGGCCATTTTGGGCTTCTAGACAAAGAATAAACTAGTTTTTTAAAGTTATTTATTAAATGTTCTTTTCATCACATTTCCAAAAGTAAAAATGTAGCACTTACATTTCCACAAAGCCCAAAGTATATAACTTCAAGTATGTGGAATACTTCATGCCTATAAACACTTGATATTGTATTGCTATTATTTGCTAGCCTACTTTAATATACCATCAGATTTTCTTTTTTTTTTTCTGGTTTTTTGTGACAGGGTTTCTCTGTGGTTTTGGAGCCTGTCCTGGAACTAGCTCTTGTAGACCAGGCTGGTCTCGAACTCACAAAGATCCGCCTGACTCTGCCTCCCAAGTGCTGGGATTAAAGGCGTGCGCCACCACCGCCCGGCTCCATCAGATTTTCTTAATTCTATTAAATAATTTATTGATGAATAAATTCTGAAATAAAAAGAATTTAGAAAAGTCTGTCCTAAGAGTAAATGTCTTCCTTCCACCTATAATTTTGTTTTTTTATTGTTTTATTGCTTTATAAATAATACCATTCAAAATAAAAAAAAGGAACGCTTCATGAGTTTGTGTCTCATCCTTGCGTAGGGGCCATGCTAATCTTCTCCGTATCGTTCCAATTTTAGTATATGTGCTGCTGAAGCGAGCAGAAAATAATTTCTTAGAGGTCATTTCCCTAAATATTCTGTTCAGTTTCAACCCCTTCTCTCTCTCTCTCTCTCTCTCTCTCTCTCTCTCTCTCTCTCTCTCCCATAATTCTTGATTGATTCTATGGGAATTTCACATGATGCACACAATTCTGCTCACATCCCAGTGTCTCCATATCTGCCCATGATCCTTGCAGAATTCCCCCACAAAAGAAAACCATGCAAAATTAATTAACCAAATGCCACCCAGATCAATGTGACCTCAGCAGCAGCTTTCCACACAGATACCAACATAGTCTCATCCTCATGGCTCTAGGTGGTAACAGGAGCCACAGACATCAACTCAGATCCTGGCTGTTGTAGAGACATGGAGTCAGACATGACTCTTGACAGCAGCCCAGACTTGGGCAACCATGGCCCCATGTAGCAGCAGAAGTCACTCAGATTGCCGTGGCCCTTACAGCAGGACAGAATCCAGACACAAACATAACCACAGGTTATGGTCTATACTCAGACATCGTGTGGCCTTTGGTGGCAACATGGTCCATGCATACCAACATAGACCCTAGCTGTGGTAATAACACGGACCCATACTTATCCTTGGCAGCAGTCTGAGCCTGTATATCACCATGGCCCCTGAAGGACACTCAGATTGGCACCACTCAAGTGGTTGTGTGGCCCTTAAACAGCAACATGGCCCCAGGTACCATACCAGAACCCTAAGCATTGGCATGACCTTCAGTGGATTCAGAAGCCACAGACAACAACACAGACTCTGGCTGCAGTGGGCCACAGACCTAGACATGTCTCTACACCTCGGCTTGGGCCTACATGGAACTTGGTAGCAGCACAGGTCATTCAGAGCAGCATTACCACAGTAGCAGAATGATCTTCAAGCACAAAAATGGTCACAGGTGGCAGTAATCCTTGTGGTCTTTGGTGGCAATATGGGTCATGAGTGTCAACACAGACACTGACTGCACTAGGACCACAGGACCCAGACGTGGTCCTCAACACAGTCTGGGTCATGAATCACCCTGACCCCAGGTAACAAGCAGCCCACCCACATCAGCCAGGTCCTCATCATGGTCTTTGCTTCTTCAATCTGCTTCTTTCCACAGCACATGAACTGTTCTGCTTTACTTCCTCTTCAATTTGTTCATCATGTCTTTGCTTACTAAACTGGCACCTCCTCATATGACAGAACGTGAAGGGTCTTCAGCCAACCTGAACTGTGAGGACCCATGCTGCCCATGGTTGTCTTTCACCCACAATATCTTTATGGCATCAAACAGGCCTGTAGAATAATTCAGCTAGCCCAGACTGTCACATATTCTTGTGATATAGTCTTAATCTCAGGTCTGGAAATTGTTCTGATATACTCTTGAAAATATGAGCCGGGCGGTGGTGGCGCACGCCTTTAATCCCAGCACTTGGGAGGCAGAGGCAGGCGGATCTCTGTGAGTTCGAGACCAGCCTGGTCTACAAGAGCTAGTTCCAGGACAGGCTCCAAAACCACAGAGAAACCCTTTCTCGAAAAACCAAAAAAAAAAAAAAAAAAAAAAAAAAAGAAAATATGAAGAGTCCCTTTCTGAGTTCATCTGGGTGTTTGGAATCCATTGTCATGGGCTGACCTTTACTATGTTGTAAGAGGCCTCTTGTTCATTTCCTGGCTGCCCAGACTCCTGAAACAACCACACCTATGTGAAGAGACACAAATGTCTCTCTCTCTCTCTTTCTCTCTCTCCTCTCTCTCCCTCTCCTCTCTCTCCACTCTGCTCTCTCTCCTCTCTCTCCTCTCTCTTTCTCTCTCCTCTCTTTCTTCTCTCTCTCTCTCTTCTTCCTGTCTCTCTTATCTCTCTCCTCTCTCTCCTCTCTCTATGTACTCTCTCTCCTTTCTCTCTTCTCTCTCTCTTTCCTCTCTCTTCTCTCTCTCTCCTTTCTGTCTCTCTCATCTCTCTCTCCTCTCTCTCTTTTCTCTTTCCTCTCTCTCTCTCCTCTCTCTCCTCTCTCCCCTCTCTTTCCTCTCCTCTCCCTCTCTTCTTTCTCTCCCTCTTTCCTCTCTCTCTCTTCTCTCTCTCTCTCTCTCTCTCTCTCTCTCTCACACACACACTCACAGTAAGCAGGGAGGAAATAGTAAAGAGCTAAAAACAGAAAGAAGGAATGGAGGAAAAAATAGTCTACAAATGAGCATGCAAGCTTTAGATAATAACTGTCTGACTCATTATAGAAAATTTTCCTAGCTTAATGTTCCCTCTTTCAAAGCATTTAAATTACAACTACCACGCTATAAAAACAAGGACTAAGTTTTAAAGGATTAAAATTTTAAACATACTGTAAAGAGTTTTGAACAAGGAAAATGCCACCCTTCTGAGTATTTGCTTTTTTAAAATTATTTTATCTCTTTTTTAAATATTTATTTATTATGTATACAATATTCTGTCTGTATGCCTGCAGGCCAGAAGAGGGCACCAGACTCCATTAAAGATGGTTGTGAGCCACCATGTGGTTGCTGGGAATTGAACTCTGGAAGAGCAGGCAATGGTCTTAACCTCTGAGCCATCTCTCCAGCCCATTAATATTTACTTTTTAACTCTCTGCTGAGAACAGTAAACTACCAAGAATAAAAATTGCTCCATGGCAATTGATTAAAGGCATAGTTCTATAAGATCAAGACATGGCACAGGTATTTAAACTCATATGGCTGAATAGGATTTCAAAGGATTATCCCCTTTATTTTAAGCAATTGGCAATTAAATGCAGGTGATTTCAGCATTCACTGGAACTCCTTCCAAGTACTATTCTGTTTTTCTGTCTTGTTATTTTTGCATTTTTGTATTCTTTATTATTATTCCTAAATTCCAATGCCCGTACCCTGGCAAATGGTAGTGGTATTTTTGTTGAGGCTGGTCCCCAACAGACACCCTGTCAAAAAATAAATAAAAAGAAAATCTCAGCCGGGCGATGGTGGCGCATGCCTTTAATCCCAGCACTCGGGAGGCAGAGGCAGGCGGATCTCTGTGAGTTCGAGACCAGCCTGGTCTACAGAGCTAGTTCCAGGACAGGCTCCAAAGCCACAGAGAAACCCTGTCTCGAAAAAACAAAAAAAGAAAAAAGAAAATCTCATCAATTCTCAGACATGAAGTGAGGAGTCCGTCTGCTAGAATTACTATTGCCCTCAGCTCTGCACAGCAGTTGGAAAATCTGTATATATAGAATAGGGCATTGGAAAGGCTGAGACAGTAAAAGTGCTTCCTGTGCAAGCCTAGGAACCAGAGCCTGACCTTGGGACTCTCATAAGGTGGAAAGGGAGAACTGATGACATCAGGTTATGTCCACATACATGATGACACTCCCCTCCCCACACACAGTATACATATACACACAATCATAATTATAGATTAATATGACTTTAAATAAATAATAGCAGGCATGGTAATGCATGCTTAGAATCCCAGTACTTAAAGTGGGGATGGCAGAAGGATCATGAGTTTAACCCTAGTCTGAGCTACAAAACAAGTCCAAATCTCTTCCTCTCTCACTCACTCTATCTCTCAGAAAATAGAATACATCTTAAAGTATTTTCTTAAAATTACTTTCAGTGGGGGGCTGGAGAGATGGCTCAGAGGTTAAGAGCATTGCCTCCTCTTCCAAAGGTCCTGAGTTCAATTCCCAGCAACCACATGGTGGCTCACAACCATCTGTAATGGGGTCTGCTGCCCTCTTCTGGCATGCAGGCATACACACAGACTGAATATTGTATACATAATAAATAAAGAAATATTTAAAAAAAACACAAAAAAATTACTTTCAGTGAAGTAAATATCAATAATGTAGACTAGCTGCCGGCCTGAAATTAATTTTTTGAGATTTTATTTATTTTTAAGTGTATGAGCATTTGCCTAAATGTGTACCACATGCATGCAATACCCTCAGAGGCAAAAGAGGGCACTGTATCCCATGGGATGGAGTCACAGCCCATTGTGAGCCACTGTTATGTGCTAGGCCCTGAACCCAGGTCCTCTGGAAGAGCAGCTGAACAGCTGAATCCGCAGCCCAACAATTTTAGGCTGAAATATTACAGTATTGAGAGTGCCAAATAAAAGTCATCTTACTTAGTAATTAAGGAAGAAAACCAGAATAAAATTTTATAGGTGCAGAAATCTTCTGGCTAATTAAGCTCAATTTGTGTAAAAACTTTACTCTCTGAGGATTTATTAATCAAGTTGGTGGAGGACTTGCCTTGAATGAGCAAGGCTCAGAGTTTGATCTCTAGTCCTACACATAAAACATAGACCAAGATCAAGCAAATGTTAAGAGGAAAAACAAGATCTAAAATTTTGGTCTCCAGTCAGGGAGATGGCTCAGCTGGGAAAGGGCTTGATGGACAACTATAAAGACCTGAGTTTAAATTCTTACACATAAAAGCTGGGCAGAGCACACATGTCTGTAACCCCAGCACTGGGAAAAGCTCACTGGCCAGTCAGTCTAGCTGAATCAATGAGCTCCAGGTTCACCGAGACCTTGTCTCAAAAAATAAGGTGGGAAGCAATTGAGGAAGGCACTCAACATCAACTCTGCCCTCCAGTGCACACACTCAAGTAACACGCCTACACACACACACACACACAGAAAGAGAGAGAGGATTTGTATCTCGTCAGCTACATAATTATCACCACAGGCAAATAACTAAAGCAGTTACTGAATCCTAAAGTGTTTCAACCAGAGGAAAAATACTGCCATTATTACAAGAAATAGAGCCGGAGCCGGGCAGTGGTGGTGCACGCCTTTAATCCCAGCACTCGGGAGGCAGAGGTAGGCGGATCTCTGTGAGTTCGAGACCAGCCTGGTCTACAGAGCTAGTTCCAGGACAGGCTCCAAAGCCACGGAGAAACCCTGTCTTGAAAAACAAAAAACAAAAAACAAAAAAAAATAGAATCAGAAAGGGCTGAGGAGTTGCTTAGTGGTAAAGGGTAAAGTATTTGCCATTAACAAGCCAACATAAACAGTTAACTCACTAACAAGTCAGTATAAAGAGTTCGCTCCCTAGAGCCCATGTAAAACCTGACATGATGGTTTACACTTGTAATGCCTGTCTAGGGGAGGCAGAGAGAGAAGAACCCTGGGCCTGCCCAAAGTCCCAGTGAGAGACCCTGTCTCCAAAACAAGGTGGACATCTTGGGGAACAATACCCAAGGTTGACCTCTGACTTCCACAGGCACACACACCTATATATCCCACACATGAGCAAATACACACACACACCTGCTCATGAACGCACACACAAATACAACAAATACTTTAATTGAAAGGACATGAGAATTGAAAATTAGGAACAACTATAGCTTAACCACCATCTCATAAAACTGTTGTGTTGTTGGTTTGGGGGTGGTGTGGTTTGCTTTGTTTTGTTTTTCTCTGGTGAGACCGAATCTATGTTGCCCAGGCGAGTCTTAAACACACAGTGATCCTCCTGAGATTATAGGTGTCTTCTACTACTCCCAACTCACTGTGCATTTCTCATATAAACATAGTAAAATCCCAAACTGGATACAGGAACCTCAATTATCAACATACAT
The DNA here is from genome assembly GCA_028537955.1 of Microtus californicus. Taxonomy (NCBI): domain Eukaryota; kingdom Metazoa; phylum Chordata; class Mammalia; order Rodentia; family Cricetidae; genus Microtus; species Microtus californicus. The sequence goes on along the minus strand of JAQJZF010000027.1, from coordinate 17,140,928 downwards.
TCGTATCTTAGTATTTCTACAATGTACTGGGTGTGTTCGTCTTTAGCAAAGTGGTCAGTTATGACTGGCCTTTGCTCTCACGCTGTCTTCAAATGTCTGCATGCCTATCCTTAATTCTAATTTGTAATTACTCTGCTTCTCATAGCTGAGCTTTCTGTTCTTTGTTTTCTTAGGAGCAGGAGGACAGACGAAGCATGTCATTGCTTTGGTGACATCATAACTCAAGATAATAAATGATTCTACCAAGTTTTCATTTGTCCAGTTTCAGTAATTCAGAACTTTTAGCAGACAACTTCAATCCAACTGTTTTCTTTGTTAAATAGCCCTTTTCTTAAAGATACATTATTTTCCAGTGTTAGGCCAGTTTGTCCTCAAATTGAGCAAAATCTCAACATCTTGCTGAGCCAGTTTGTAAATTCCAACTTCATTTAAGGCTGCTGTGGCAGGAACATGCTCGGAAGCTGACTGCAGGACATCTTTCAGGAGTAATGCAGAACCAATGTTCAAATTCAGAACAATGCAGGCTTCTTTTACACTGTTTAGGAAGACAAAAAAGAAGGGAAGGACAGATTCTCTATTGCACCATCTTTAGGCTGACAATCACCATTGGAGAATCGACTACCTATGGACTTACTACTTAGTTCTTTAAATATGCTGGGACTACACAAAATGTACAGGGTTAACAGATCATTCATTTGTCTTTAACAAATTATTAAATATAGCAATAATTTTGGGTAGAATTAGGACATAGGGGAAAAAAGAAAAGGAATAAAAATGAACATGCCGAAAAGCAAAACAAATCAAAAACATAAAACAGGTTGGAGATGTTGGCATACTTTTAATCCCAGCACTCAGGAAACCAAAGTGGAAGTATCTCTACTTCTACTAGGACAGTCTGGTCTACACTGTGAGCTCCAGGCTACACAGAGAGACTTTGTTTCAGAAAACCAAAACCACAACAGAAATAGAAAGGCTGTGTAAAATGGCTCATGGGTAAAGTGCCTGCTGGCAAGCTTTGTGACCTGAGTTCAATTCTTGAGTTTTGCATGGTAGGAGAGAACTATTTCCCACAAGTTGTAATCTGACCTCCACACAAGAATATGAAATTTAAAAATTTAAATAATAATAAAAATCAGCTGAGCAGTAGTAGTGCATGCCTTTAATCCCAGCACTCAGGAGGCAGAGGCAGGAGGCTCTCTGTGACTTCGAGGTGAGCCTAGTCTACAAAGTTAGTTTTAGGGCATCCAAGGCTATAGAAAGAAATCTTGCCTTGACAAACACAGTATGTACTCACTCATAAGTGGGTATTAGAGGTAAAGCAAAGAATAACCAGCCTATAGTCCATGACCCCAGAGAACCTAGGTAACAAGGAGAACCCTGGGAGACATACATGGATTCCCCCTAGGAATGGGAAATAGATAAAATCTAGAAAATTGGGAGCATGGGGGGAGGGGAACAGGAAACTTGAGGGAATGGGATGGCCAAGATGTGGGAAGGACAGAGGGAAAGCGAGGAAAGAGATCTCTTGATTGAAGGAGCCATTACAGGGCTAGTGTGAATCCTGACACTAGGAAAATTCCCAGGATTCCATAAGGATGACCCAGCTAAGACCCTAAGCAATAGTGGAGAGGGTGCCTGAACTGGCCTCCCTGGAATCAGATTGATGTACGGGGCTTAGCTCCTGGAGTAGTCATAGAGAGAGAGGAGTCAAAGGGATCAAGACCACGATGGGGTTACCAACAGAACACCTGACCTGAGCTAGCGGAAGCTCACTGGCTCTGTACTGATGGGGGAGGAGGGACCTGCATAAGACCAAACTAGGCACTCTAAATGTGGCTTGAGAAGTCTACGGGGCCACTGGCAGTGGGACCAGGATTTATCCCTAGTGTTTGAAAGGGGTTTTTTGGAGCCCATTCTTTTTGGAGGGATACCTTGCTCAGCATAGATATAGGGGAAGGGCCTTGGTCCTGCCTCAGAGTGATGTGCCAGACTTTGTTGACTCCCATGAGAAGCCTTACCCTCTCTAAGGAGTGAAAAGGGGCGGTGGGGAGAGGATGTAGAAAGAGTGGGAGGAGGGGAAGGAGTGGGAACTGGAATAGCTATGGAAAATGAGAAAAGATTGTTTAAATTAAAATAAAAGCCGGGCGGTGGTGGCGCACACCTTTAATCCCAGCACTCGGGAGGCAGAGGCAGGCGGATCTCTGTGAGTTCGAGACCAGCCTGGTCTGATCTACAGAGCTAGTTCCAGGACAGGCTCCAAAGCCACAGAGAAACCCTGTCTCAAAAAACCAAATTTAAAATAAAAAAGAAACTCTTGTCTTGAAAAAAAACATAATAAAATAATAATAATAAATAAACAGGCACTGGAGATTTACTGTACTAGGTAGAGTGCTTTCCTAGAACGAATGAAGTGTGGGAGAGAACTTGGGGTGTGGAGGGTGCGTACCTGCATTCACAACACTCAGAAGAGGGAGACAGGAGGATCAGAAGCTAAGGGGCATCCTCTGCTACTACATACTAATTCATGGCCAGCCTGGAATACCTGAAACCCAAACCAGAAGCAACCATAGCTTCCTGAAATAAACAAGCATAAGCTTTTATATTGTAAAGGAATGTTTCCAAATTGCACAAACCCTATACATAATGTAAATTTTAAATCAACAAAATTTTTACTAGATTCTTAGTAACTGTTCTCATGTTTTAACTATACCTAGAACTAAAACTAATATTAAATTTATAAGAAAACTCATTTCCTCTGGTCTAGGCTACTGTTAGGCACTAAACCTAGCTGTGATTTCTTATTTTCTGCAGATGGTAGATTTATATCTGAATTCATTTTCTATTTACTCTCCCAGTAATAAGCAAATAGCAGTGAACTAGATGCTAGGTAGCAAGTACAACATGTAATTTCTGAGGATGTGGATCCCACGCATTATTTTGGTTTCCCTATTGTGTTTTGAAAATAAAATAGATACCCAATGGATGCTTTAAGGTTTTAATTTATTTTTTATATATTTTTTTTAATTTTATGTGCCTGTTTTGCCTGTACGTGTCTATGCACCTTGTATGTGCCTGGTGCCTGTGGAGGCCAGAAGACAGTATCAGAACTGGACTATGGACAGCTGTAAGCCGCTATGTAAGTGCTGAGAACCAAACCCCAGTCCTCTACAAGAGCATCACGTGCTTTTAACTTATGAGCTATCTCTCCAGTTCCAGATTTTAACTGATATTACTGCAACCAATATCAATGAAACTCTGAAATTGTTAAAAAAGAAGCCAACTCTTTTAACAAGTGGATACACCAATATTTACGATAAGTCATCAGGCTTACTGTTTAAAGTAGTTTTCTGGTCTCTTGCAATAGTGAGAAAACAAAGGGAAAAGATTCCGTGTCATATCGAACTGCAACTGGGCTGCTCCTCCTTCGTTGAAATGATTAGCAAGGATTATCTGAAACCAAGAGCAATACATATAACGGCAGCCTTCGTCAGCACAGCCAGCCCCCCAGCACCCACTGGCTTACCTCCTGATAGATGTATGTATCCAGCTTCTCTACAAGTATCTGCCAGAAAATCCGGAATAAGGGGAAACAAAGCTGCTGCTCCAGCTGAAGCAGATGATCCCGCAAGGTCAGCAAGAGTGGGCAGGCTGAGCTGGACAGGGACATCACTGCCTGTTCAGACTGTGATGGCAGGGACAACCATCTAAAAAAACAAATAACCTTCACCAGAAGGACGCTTATCACTCTGTATCCTTAAGGTTTCAACAAATCATTTTAAATTCAAGATTTACTGTTTGGGGGAAATTCTAGAGTTTAAAAGAAAAAAAGTAATGTCTAATATTAAAGGCCCTCCCAGAAATAAATGTATCTACTTATATTTTACTTTTAATCATTTAATATTTCCTTGAAAATACCCTAAATTCAATTGTTGTAAGCTAAAAATTAAAGCTTATCTTTAGAATTAAAAAGACGCCAGTTAATCTTATGTTCTGATTTTAGCAAACAAACTAATACTACTTCCAAACTGATGACAGTTCTCTGTGAGCAGGTACCGTACTAGGGCTTAAAGGCAGGAGAATCAATTGTGAGACACATACACAGGGCACGGACTACAGGGCACTTTCCTCTGTATACCGAGCTAGTCAACCCCAGATCATGTCCCTTCTCTGTGAAATCCACATTATCACTTGTTTATTTCTGAGTAAATTTCAAAAGAATAGATTTTAGGAAGATTTACATCGAAACCAAAGTTTGGACCTACCACATACAGAACTCCGAGTTCAATCTCCAAATACGGGAGCAGGGGTTCCACAAAAGCTATGATCCACCTTCGACTCTGACCAGCTTGTGTAAGAGTGACTGACACAGGACATACCTTTCCTTCTTATACAACTTTGCGGCATCTTTCACTTCTCTAAAAACGTGGTCCACTTGGCGAGTCAACATATCAAGCTTTAAACGCTCCAAGAGATTAATCATGTCATCGAAGACAGAGCTCTCCATGGAGGCCAGCTGTCCCAGCTGCAGCTTACTGAGGGCGTTATTCTCTGCAAAGACCTCCAGCGCTGCCTGCTGAAGCTGCAGGAAGAACTGAAAGCATGCATCTATTAGGATACGTATTACCATGTGCTGGGCATCATACAATTTCCTTATTTAAGGCGTGCAGTCCAGCTCCAGAGAGATGGCTCCATCGGTAAAGTCACTTGCTGCCAAGCCTGATGTCCTGAGTTCAAGATGGAAGCACTTTTCACAGAAAAATGGGCACACTATTGTTCCCAGCAACATTATACATAATAGATACAAAATGGAAACAATCCAAACACCAGCAGCTAGAGAATGCATAAAATGTAGTATGTCTTTGCCTGTCTGGAAGAGTGGAACTGCTGGATTTATAATTCCATCTTTCACCACCTGCCGGATACAGAGGGTTAAAGCTCTCTGCATGCACACTGGGAGAGTTTTGTGTAGGTTTGTTGTTTGGGTTTTGTTTTGTTTTTGGCATATGTGAGAGTTTTGTTTGTTTTCTTTTTTGCACTGTTTTAAGACTGGAATTTGCTATGTAGTTCAGGCTGGTCTCAAAATAGTAGTCCAGTGTATCTTCAAACTCGTAATCACCCTGCCTCAGTCTCCTAAGCATTTGGTTAAAAGTGTTACTGTGGTACTTATAGTCTTAGCTAGCTCAAAACTCTCTGTGCAGATGAAGCTGGCCTTGAAGGTGTGGTCCCCATTGCTAAAATGAAAGGGGTGTGCCTTCCCTGACAGTTTCTTTTTCTCATTACAGTGGCTTTTATTTGTAAATTTGTATTTCCTGGTCATGATCATGCTCCAAATACTCGGTTTTTTTTTAAAAAAAAAAAAAAAAAAGAAAAAAAGAAAAAAAACTGAAGGTTGTTATAAACCTGAATTATAACAGTCAGAGAACTAAAATGTCATTTTTTTTTTTCAGTACTAGCCCAAGAGCCTCCTTGGCCACATGTCCAAAGTCTGAAACCAGAGATGAACTGTGGAGAAGGCATGCCTAATGTAATGAGCACATTTACACAAATCCTTCACTTACCCCTCCCCAGCTCCCACACTTAGGACAGTTGGAACTGAAAGGAAATTTCTGAATGCTTGGATATTTCAGGCTTGGCATAACCCAACAACAGATGGTTATCAACAGACAATCAGAAACAGACGGAAGGCGAACTGTCATTTTTTTTTCTGGTTATGGAACTATACAACACAAAAACTTTGATGACATTTACTTAAAGCATTTAAAGTCTGAAGCACTGTGAAAATAATTGAAGGACTTTTGATGGGAAGATAAAATCAGCACCATAAAATCCAGAATCCATTCATACTTAATAGTCAACTCTTAAATTTTGTTCTTTCTCTTGCTCCAAGAAACAATATTTTAATTTTCTTAAGGTAAAGATGGTAGCCAAACCATCTTCATTAGCAGACAGTGGCACCAAATAGCTGTGATGTTCTACAAAGAATTTCATTGATACTAAAAATCTGTTCCTGAATGAGTCTCTCACTGGATCATCTAGCATAAGAATGACAATTTGTTTCATGCTTTGAAAAGTCTTAGCAGCAAGTGGATCAGTGTGGGAGCTGGATATGAAGTGCTGACTGGAAGTAGAACATGACACAAAAGCGCAAAATGAACAAATAATGCTGATTGACTTTATAAAAATAAATGCATTAATCACTGCACTCTGCATTATATTCATTTCCTTGCTCCAGCAAATGACATCATGTACATATATTTCAGTTAACTCGTGTGTGTGTGTGTGTGTGTGTGTGTGTGTGTGTGTGAGAGAGAGAGAGAGAGAGAGAGAGAGAGAGAGAGAGAGAGAGAGAGAGAGAGATGGTGCTTGAAACTGAACCAACAGTCTTAAACATGCTGGGCAAGTACTCTACTACCACTAAACTACACTCCTGTCCTTCAGTTAACTTGTTTTTGTGTTTGCTGGAGCTGGAGACTGAACCTAGAGTTTTGTGTGTTACTAGAAAAGAACCCTACCAACTGAGCTACGTTCTCAACACTATGTAAAAACTTCTACTTTATTTTCCTTTGTGCAAGAGATTGAATCTAGGGCTTCATTTTTACTAAGCAAGGACTCTGCCACTGAACGAAATCCCAACCTCAACTTTATAATTTCTAATTCCCCTCTACATACTGTATTTTTAAAGCGGTATTTTTAAAATATACACACAATATATTTTTAATTTAGGGGGGGTTTGTCTACTTTGCTTTTATGATAATATATAACAGTTTATATCTATAATATACCTATCTGTTCATCATAGTTTTTATGCTTTAATGTATATTTTGCCATCATATGCTTATTTAAGGTCCTTATGAATGGTTTCTGTCATGAAATGCACTGTATGAAGCATACATTATAAAGCCAAATACATAGCTGTACCTTCATAAATGTTCTTAAAACTCCGAATCCTAGCTGGACAGCACTCTTGCCTAAGAAGTTAGCCCGGAAGGCCCTCTGAAATCACTTTAGTACTGTATCTAAAATATCTAAAGAAATTAACCAATATTGAGACTATATATAAAGTCTTTCTTTTTTGAGGCAGGATTTCATGTACCTTAGGCTGACCTTGAACTTCCTGTGTAGCTGAGGATAACCTAGAACTTCTGATCTTCCTCCACCTCCCATGTGTTGGGATCGCAGACTTCTCCACGTGCCCAGTTTATGCTGTGTGGGATCAAACCCAGGACTTACACATGGGGGTAATGATTCCACCAACTGAGCCACAGCGCCAGTCTCTAAAGGCATATTCGAACGGAAGTACATACCAGAAAATCTGGTTACCTTCACTTAGCTAATAGTTAATATATGTTGTTTAGATTAATAACAAGATTAAAACTTAAATCTATGAACATACCATAGTGATTTGAATGAGTATGACCCCTATAAGCTCATATATTTGAATGTTTAGACCAGGGAGCAGAACTGTTTGAAAGGATTAGAATAATTAGGAGGTGTAGCTTTCTCGGAGTAGGTGTGGCCTTGTTGGAGAAGGTGGGCTCTGAGATTTCAAAAGTCCATGCTAGGCCCAATGTCTGTCTTGTCTGTCTGGTCTCTCTCTCTCTCTCTCTCTCTCTCTCTCTCTCTCTCTCTCTCTCTCTCCCTCCCTCCCTCCCTCCCTCCCCCCTTCCCCCTTCCCTCCTTCCCTTCCTCTCCCTCACCTCTCTCCTCACCTCCTCTCCCCTCTCCTCTACTCTCTGCCAGTGAATCAAGATGTAGCTCTCAGTTACTGCTCCAGTGCCGGCCTGCATGCTGCCATGATCCCTGCCATGATAAATGGACTAAACTTCTGAAACTGTAAGCAAACCCCCAATTAAAGGCTTTCTCTTATAAGATTTGCACTGGTCGTGGGGTCTCTTCACAGCGATAGAACAGCAACTAAGACACATACAATCTTCAAGGAGAGGGCAAGAATAAGTAGGACCCTTGAAGGATTGACGTGCTTACTAGGCCCAAGTTTAGGTGTTTAGATTGCTGTTGATTTTGGGTTTTGTGACAGTGAAGGAAAGCCTGGAACTCATGGCAAACCCCCCCACCCACCTCAGCCCCTTGAGTGCTGCGGTTACAGCCATAGACCTTCTCGTAACACTTACTTTAAAATACACTTTGCAGTGTATTTTGCAATGTACTTCTTTTCAATGTGGTAAATGTAGTATGTGGTTGTTTTTGTTTTTTCTTAAGTAGTTCTTGGGCTAGGGAAGTGGATCAGTGGGCAAAGCCCATGCTACTCAAACACAAAGACCTCCGGTAGCCAAGTAAACACCGGCGTAATGGTGTGCACCTGTAACTGTAACACTAGCAGGCAAAGCTGGGTATCCCGGCCAGGGCTTAGTAGCCTGCCAGCATAGCCAAAAGGACAATCTCCAGGTTCACCAAAAGACTGCCTCAAAAAATAAGATAGAAATGAAGAGAAGAAAAAAAGACACTAACCTCTGGTCTACACACACGCACACACTTTTCTTTTACAGATACATACTAAAATATTAATAATTAAATATAATATCTGAGGTAAACTTAAAATAGTCAAGTTGGTTGGGGCAGGGAGAAGTGATAACAACACAAAGGTGGTGTGAGAAGCACAGCAAGGGTGTGGAATTAAGAGCACTCACTGCTCTTTCAGAGGATCCAGGTTCAGTGGCCAACACCAACATGGTGACTTACAATCCTCTGTAACTCCAGTATGGGAGGAATCTTCTAGCCTCTGTGGGCACTGCACATGGGTGGTTTACACACTTACATGCACCAAAACTCTCAGACACATACCATTAAAAGAAAACCTTTAAAAAAAAAACAGTAAGAGTGACAGATACATAATGCACCCACCGGATGGGCCTGTGGACACTGACGTAGGCAGTTCCAGCCTTTGTGGTGGTCCTGGGTGCAGATGGAGCAAGCCATGGAGAGCAATCTAATAGCAACACTCCTCCATGACTTCTGCACCAGCTCTTGTCTCCATGTTCCTGCCCTGACTCCCTGGATGGCGGACGACAAGCTGCCTCTGGCCACAGTCTTTTAGCACAGCAATAGGAACCATAACTAAGAAATCTTGTTTTGAAGATATTCAAAAGAGTCAAGCCCTGGAGTTTTTTTTCTTTGCAGTGTTGGGAAATAAAAACAAAACTTTCCACCATGTTCTGCCACTGAACTATACCACCAATTTAAATGTATTGGTTTGGGGATCATTATAATGACTTTTCTGTGCTAGCATTTAGCATATTATTATTTTCAGAGTACAAAGTTGGAAGAAAAAAATGGTTCATGCTATATAGTTATTTATGGAAGTCTGTGTGTCTGTCTTCATTTTCTTTCTTTCCTTCCTTTTGTTTATTTCTGAAAGAAGTAACTCAGGCTAGCCTAGAACTCACTATATTATCAAAAATGACCTTGAGGCTCCTGATCCATATTCCCAAGTGCTGGGATTACAGGCTAACCTACCATGTCTGCCTGTTTTCTTCTTTTTGTCTTTTCTTTCTCTCAGTTTATGGTCCTAGGGATCAAACTCAAGATCTTGCTCAAGTTTGGTGGGCTCATATGCTCCAACTGAGCTATACCTCTAGCCCTCTTATGAGTAAAGTTATTAAATAATTAGTATTATTTAACTGTTTTAGATTTGATTAAGAAAAATCTTTACTCACATCTCCTAAATTTGGCATCATTATGCTTTTTGTCGAACATAATTTTTTTTGCTTGTAACAGAGCCAACATTTCAAAGGTTAAAGAAGATCAAGGTACAATAAATTATTTATATAAACATAAAAGCATATTAACTCACAACATTGTCAGCCCAATCTGCCAGCACTGTTGAGATGTAGTTCACAGCATTAAGAATTGCACAGTACCGGAAGTCAAGTGAAGCTCTGGTCTCTTCTTTCATGACCTGCGTTAATCGTATCCTAAAATCATCGACTAGATCTTTCTGTAATTCCAGGAACTGTAGCTTTCGGGAAGCTGTGGGAAGATTTTTATACCTGTCTGTGGAGAAAATTAACAAAACACATGATGGGGTTTGGCACTGTCATGACAGTTTTCCCTAAAATTCAACTCTACTGCCTTTATGAAAAATCTCAAATGACCATTCCTAAACGCTTAAAGATTACAAGGGTAATCTTTACATTACCCTTTACATGTGTCAGGGCTCATCCAACAGTATACTTAAAAATACTTAAAATCTAGATCTGTGTGTTTTACTACATATAAATCATGTCCCATTTACAAAAAAGAAATTATGGGTTTTTTTTTGTTTGGTTTTTTTTTTTTTTTTGAGACAGAGTTTCTCTGTAGCTTTGAGGCCTGTTCTGAAACTAGCTCTTGTAGACCAAGGTGGCCTCGAACTCACAGAGATCCGCCTGCCTCTGTCTTCCGAATGTTGGGATTAAAGGTGTGTGCCACCACCAATCAGCACATATTATGTTTAAAAATAACTGTTCCTTAAGTTAGTAGCTCTGGTGAGCAGGACTTGAGTGAGACAGAGATCATGTAGCCCAGGCTGGTCTCAAATTCCCTATGTGGCTAAGGATGACTTTGAATCCCTGATTCTTTATCCTCTACCTCTAAAATCCTGGTATTTCGGATTAAAGATATGTACCATCATATCTGGCTATCATTTTCTTTTTCCAACGTAATATTTTTATTGATTATTTGGGAATTTCACACAATGCACCCAAGGTCCACTTCCACCACCTTTGTAACCACCACACCCCCCCCCCCAAAAAAAGAAGAAAAAATAAAAACACACAAGTCCAATTTGTGTTGCTCACATACTCACTGGAGCATGGTCAAACTCGCAGTGGTCAGCCCCTTAAAGAAAATCCAGTCCTTCCTACCAGAAGTCCTACTCCAGCCAGAAGTCATCAATTGTGGAAAAAAATACTTCAGCCTCCTTATCAGAATTTTTAAGAGCTCTCTTTGATGGCTGGTTGTCTAGGCTGTTATTTTGTTGGGGATAGGGTAGGGTGTGGTAGGTGCTTTCATATACCTTCTATGGCTCTTAACTGTGTGTCTGCCAGCATTGATTTCACTCCAAAAGCAGCTTCCTTGTCTTTTACAGTCAGTGGGAGCATGGACCACGGACATCAACATGGCCTCAGCCCACTTATATCAACAGGCACAAGTCACTTCTGTCAACAAGGCCCCCAGCAGCTACATGGCCCACAGACATTAACATGGCTCCCAGCTGCAGCAGGACCACAGACCCCAACTTGACCCTCAGTGGCAGCACAGACCATGGATATCAACATGACCTCAGGTTGCAGTACAGGCCACACACATCAACATAAAACACAGGTCTCCAGTGGCAACCAGGACCACAGACACTAACATGGCCTCTGCATTAGCACAGACTATGGACATACATCTGGCCTACCATGGTAGCATGGTAGTCATCAACATGGCCTCCACCGGCAGCCCACTCCACTGATATATACATGAACCTTAGGCTTCAACAGATACCAACATAGCCTCTGGGGGCAGGATGGACCATGAAGATCTTTTTTTTTTTTTTTTTTTTTGGTTTTTCGAGACAGGGTTTCTCTGTGGCTTTGGAGCCTGTCCTGGAACTAGCTCTTGTAGACCAGGCTGGCCTCGAACTCACAGAGATCCGCCTGCCTCTGCCTCCCGAGTGCTGGGGACACACACACACACAGCTCCATGCCTCCATCTTTCCCATCTCTCCATCTCATATCCATTGATAACAGTGGCATTGGAAACTGCAGTATGTCACATAATTAATATAAATATAGTGCAAATACTCATTCCATTGAGTCACTAATCTGCTTCAAGATTTCTGGTTTCTGACATACCATAAATACTGGACCACTGCCAGAAACTCATCTTGGATATCCTGCGGTTGCCCAGAGTCAGGGTGATCTTGCATCCAACCCAAGACTCACCAAGCTTGACCTTTGTGCCTGTAGCCTGCAAGCAGTACCACTGCCCTGTGCTCTCCCAGCAGCCACAGCAGCTCTATGCTGGGAGCATGGGCCAAAAACAGGCCCTATTCATCTGATTCTGTAAGACAGGCTCCTCCATGAGCTCCAGTAGCTCATAGATGGAAGAGATGTTCAGGTGGACCCACTCAAAGTGCTGGATCTGGGCCCAGATGGCAGCCAAGTTGGGCAGCCCAGGCCTCTTCCCTTATCTTTAAGTGTTTCACATTTTTCCTATAGTCAAAATAGGTAATTATTGATTGGGTCAGAATGAAACTTCTTAAGATTATCATAAAGCTCAAGATATGGATGCTACAAAATCTGAGTAAATTGGGAGCATGGGGACCTTGGAGGGTTTAAGAGCGGAGGAGAGAGGCAGGAAGGGGAGCAGAGAAAAATGTAGCGCTCAATAAAAATCAATTTGAAAAAAAGCAAATAAATAAATAAATAAATGGATTGCTGTCTTAGTTAGGGTTTTTACTGTTGTAAAGAAACACCATGACCATGCCCATTCCTATTAATTAAAACATGTAATTGGGGCTCCCTTACAGTTTATCACCCTGGTGGGGGGGCATGGTGGCATGCAAGCAGACGTGGTGCTGGAGTAGCTGAGAGTGCTATATCTTACAGGCAATAGGAAGTTGACTGAGACACTGGGAGGTATCCCAAGCATAGGAAACCTCACAACCCACCCCCACAGTAACACACTTGCTCCAGAAAGACCATACCACACCAAATTCCAACGAAGTCACACCTCCTAAAAGTGCCACTTCCTTTAGGGGTCATTTCTTTCAAACTGTCACATTCCACTCTCTGGCCCCCAAAAGGCTTGTAGCTGTATTATAATGCAAAAATGCATTTAATCTAACTTCCTAAATCCCCATAGCCTATAACAGTCTCAAATTTGTTTCAAAGTCCAAAATCATGGCAATCTCTTAACTGTAATCCCTTATAAAATTAAAATCAAAAAGCAGATCACATACTTCCAACACATAATGGCACAGGATATACATTACTATTCCAAAACACAGGGAAGGGGGCATATCAAGGAAACTGGACCAAAGCAAGACCAGCTGGGCAGACTCCAAACTCTGCATCTCCATGTCTGATGTCAAAACGCTCTTCAGATCTCCAACTCTGTTCAGCTTATTGTGGGCTGCTTCTACTCCCTGTTAGTAGCTCTACTCAGCAGGTGAAGGAGCAGAACAAACGGAAGAACTCCATTTCAGACAGGACCTAACTAGGGCTGGGGGTTAATGCAGCCCAGCAAAAGTTATATGCATTCCCAAGAAGCTGTGCCAGCCCTGGTCAGAGTGACCCACCAAAGTGTCCAAACAACAGTTGTTTACTGCTTGCTTTAAATGTCCTTGTGGGTATCTGATTGACTGCTGTTTTGAAATTCTTGTCTGCTGACAGTCATTGTTTTGAAATTCCCCTATACCCTAACCAATCTGAGTTAGCTTGTATTCAATAAACCCCAGTGTGTTTGCGTCAGGCACCAGCTCTGTGGTGGTTCTGTTTGGGGGCTGCGTGTGACAAAGGCACAGCACAGGTATCCACAACTCTGCCATCTCCAAGGAAACGCAGGCTTCAACTTCACAGCTTCACGCAATGACCTCTCTACTAGGCCTGCATTCAGGAACACCCTGTCACATGTCAGGGGCTTTCTTTAGGCTCAGAGGTAAATTCCATAACCTATTTCTTCTATCCTTAACTCTAAACCCACAACCACGTGGCTAAAGCTGCCAAGTTCTGCTGCTTACTAGGACTAGAACACGGCCCCCTTGTTCAGTTACCTTCAACAGCTTTCTGTCCTTCACTGTAGAAGCTTAGCTATCCTGAAACTTGCTTTGTAGACCAGGCTGGCCATAAACTCAAGAGATCCACCAGCCTCTGCCTTTCCAGTGCTGTGAGTGAAGGTGTGCACCACCACACCTGCTATAAGCTTTTCTTTAGTTCCTTTTCACAAATTGGAAACTTAGCCAGGTGGGATTTTGCCCTGAGATCACCATTCCCTATATTCCATTTCTTAATCATTTTATCTCCTTGAACAATTCTAAAACTACTTTATGCCGGGCGATGGTGGCACACGCCTTTAATCCCAGCACTCGGGAGGCAGAGGCAGGCGGATCTCTGTGAGTTCGAGACCAGCCTGGTCTACAGAGCTAGTTCCAGGACAGGCTCCAAAGCCACAGAGAAACCCTGTCTCGAAAAAACCAAAAAAAAAAAAAAAAAAAAAAAACAAACTACTTTATTATTCTACTCTCTCCTTCTGTGCCAAGAAAGTTTAGGTTTGCATTGGACAGGGCAGTATATTCCTAGTCTCAGCTACCTGGAAAGCCAAGGCAGAAAGATCATTTGAGAAGAGGATCTCAAGTCAGCACAGGCAATACAGTAAGACTCTACCTCTTAAAAATATAATAAATGGGGGCAGAAAGAACAATGGCTGTTCTTGGAGAGAATCCTGGTTCCATTCCCAGCTTACAACCATATACAACTCCCATTCTAGAGAATCCAATGCTCTCTTCTGAGCTACACAGGTCCTAAGCACGCATGTGGTACACATACATATGTGCAGGCAAACATCTCAAACACATAAAGCTAAAGAATTTAAGTAAAATAAAAGGACTCAGAGAGATGCTCGCCAGTTAAGAGTACTTGCTTACAGAGGATAGAAGTTTGGTTCTCAGCCCCTCCATGGCAGCTCACAACCGTCTGTAACTCCAATTTCAGGGGATCCAACATTTCCTTCTGGCCTCTATAGGCACTAAACACACACATGGTACACATACGTTCATGCAGGTATATACTCATACACATCAAGTCTTTAAAATAATAGTAATAAAATGAAATCTGAAGACTTGTAAAAAGAATGACAATGAATTTTTTTAAACTTTTTTTGTTGGTTTTGTTTGTTTGTTTTTTGTTTTTTGAGACAGGATTTCCCTTACTGTCCTAGAACTCTGTAGACCAGGCTGACTTAGAACTCATAAATTATCTGCCTGCCTCTGCTTCGTGAGTCCTGGGATTAAAGGCATGAACCACCACTGCCCAGCCTTATTCAAGACTTTTTCCCTTCATATGTATACCAGTGTTTACATACTAAGTTATTGATGCTGTTGTTGTTATCATTATTTTGAGATAGCATCTCAAATGGCCTGATTATTGCTACTATTAATATTATTATTAACATTTACTGTTATTTCATTATTTTGAGACAGAATCTCAGTATACATCTGGGGTAACCTGGAATTCATAAACCAGAATGGTCTCAAAGTCACAAATCCTCTAGACTGTTCTTCCATAATGCTGGGATAAAAAGTGAATGCTACCACACCTGGCTCAGTCCTAAATTATTATAAAACCAAACATGAGACTACTGTCCTAGATTTTTACTAGAATAGAAAAAACATGAAGTTACTATACCGTGATCCCTTATTTACCAAACCACAACAACGACAAAAAAAAAAAAAAAAAATTCCGCGTGAAACGTACTACTTGGTTTATTTGGTTTTGGTTTTTGGAGACAGGTTTCTCTGTGTAGCCCTGGCTATCCTGGAACTTATTCTATAGATCAGGCTGGCCTTGAACTCAGAGATCCCCCTGCCTCTGCCTCCCAAGTGCTAGGATTAAAGGCATGCACCACTACCTCCTGGTAAAATGTACTACTTTAAAGATTTAGCATTTTTATGTTTATGAATGTGTGCCTGCATGTATACATATGCACCACACACACCTGGTATCTGAGGAGGTTACAGCAGGTTACAAACTGGGAGCTTACCAAGAGCAGCAAGATCCTTATCTGCTGAGCTACCTCTCAAGCCCCAACTTACTACAGTTAGTTTTGTTGTTTGTTTGCTCCTTGGTTTGTTTTGTTTTTGTTCCCAGGCTGACCTCAAACTTGCTTTGTAGCTGGGACTGGCCTTGAACTCTTGGTCTTCCTGCCCTGCCTCTACTTCCCAAGATGGGATTACAAGTGTGTGTCCCCACACACAGCTTAAAAACTTAATTTTAAACTAATATTATACATTAAAAGACCAGTAATTACCAGTTATAACCAAAAGTAAAGTCATAAAAACTTCTGCACAGTCTGGAACCTTCATTTCATCCACATCAGTGATGTCTTTATATTGAGATACCCAAGCAGCCTCTGATGAAAGCATCGAGTCCATTTTTTGAAGAGCAACTAACAGGAAGAAAGAAAGACCTTGTCAAGGAGTTATAGTCATCCTTAAATTATCAACTTATACTTTTTAGCAATTATTTTTTTCATACAAAATAAATTTGCAATCTCTAACTAATTGCACTATATTTAAAATGTTCTACTTTAGAGTTAAATAAAATACCTTATTCTCCCTCCTCTCAAATCCTCAAAATAGTTACGCTGTCTAGATGTGGTACATCCAAAAACAATCAACAAAAGGTAGAAATAGTACAGAAACAGTATATGCCAAAAATTTATAAAACAGCAATATCCTCCACTGACTCAATATTTTAACAGGCAGACTGCAATTCCAAGGGAAAAAAAGAAAAAAGAAAAAACCCTGAGGATTCATGGAAAGAAAAGAAGATTGTCTTTGAAGGAAATTCAATAGATCCTGCCCAGGAAAACAGGCTCCTATAGTTCCTGCTCAGAGCTGAAAGAGAAAGAAAAAAAAATTTACACACCAAAAACAGACAGATTGCCAGACAGTGGTGGTACATGCCTTTAATCCTAACACTTAGGAGGCAAAGGCATATAGATCTCAATGAGCTTGAGGCCAACTTGGTCTACATAGAGAGTTGTAGGCCAACCAAAGTTGTATAGTGAGACCCTGCCTAAAAATAAAACAAAAAGGAAACAAACAAACAAACAAAAAAAAAAAAAAAAAACAACTGAGACAGCCCTCCCAACGCAATGGCCACATGAGCACTTACATTTTCTCTCCACAGTCAACCATCTCTGAAAACAGGTTTCCTCTGACAGAATATGCATACAACTGGCAAAAGTGCTAGGATAGCCATGAACACTGTGCAGCTCCCTCTCAAACAATAACACCTCATCCACCAAATGGCAGAAGAGATTGTCATCATAGAGCAGGCAAGGTATATCAGAAGCCAGCTTCTCAAGAACGAGCATCACAAGGCCCCGGGAAAACTCGAGCTGAAAGAAACAGACAGATATGAGGGATCATGTCCGTCAGGTACGTGAACAACTCTAATGAAGCTGAAATGCATAGGCCTTAGCCTCTTACCCTGGCATTTACTACAGAGCCTGCTTTATCCAGTATTGGCTGAATCTTCTCATCCAGAAAGTGAGCATGGTTTCCAATCCACATGAGTACCTGGGTCAAGTACCATTCAGGCTAAGGGAAAAGAAATGGTTTCTATTCTTTATTTACTCTTTAGTTATAAAAATTCTAATTAAGTGCATTTAATTGTAAACAGACAAAAATTAGTTTTAAAAAATCCTATACATAAGACAGTAATTCTTACCCTGCACTTCAAACTCACAAAAGACTTCATAATCAAATGTTTCCCAATATACTCTCAACAAATTCCAATAATGTGGCTTAAATCAGTAAACTCACAAATTTAAAATACCACACTGGAGCTACATATAGCTTGGTAGTATAACATTCACTTAGATGTAAAAAGCCTTGGTTTCAACCCCCAATGCCACAAAAAAGAGGAGGAGGGCATCATGACAACAATAATGAAGAAAAGACAGTCAAACACACTTAGAAACTAGCATCCGCCCAGCGCACACAAAGCCCTAGGTTCTACAACAAAACAAACAACAGCTCTGTGAGTGAAGGGGCCTGCGAGGTAGAGGGCAAGAGCCAAGTCGCACAGGCCGCTCCTCTGACCTACACAGGAGAAAGAAATAAAGTGCTGGTTTATTTTACAGCCCTCCAAACCTAGCATGATGAGGTACTAAAAACAACTAATATCTTTGAAACTGTTTGTTGAAATAGCATTTCAAGAAAAGTTTTTGGGAGCCGGGCGGTGGTGGCGCATGCCTTTAATCCCAGCACTCGGGAGGCAGAGGCAGGCAGATCTCTGTGAGTTCGAGACCAGCCTGGTCTACAAGAGCTAGTTCCAGGACAGGTTCCAAAGCCACAGAGAAACCCTGTCTTGAAAAACCAAAAAAAAAAAAAAAAAAAAAAAAAAAAAATTTAAAAAAAAAGTTTTTGGGGGATAGGATCTCATACAGTTTATGCTAGACTCAAACTCTGAGGATGATGAGCTTCTGATCTTCTGCTCTACCTCCCTCGTTTGAGGATTTCATGTGGTTTATGTGGTGCAGGGGAGCAAACCTAGGTCTTCATGTGAGCTAGGCAAGCATGCTAAATACTTAGAATGAGCTACATCCCCAGATAAGTTTTAAACATGATGTTCTTCAGCTTTCTCTTTTCAAAACATAAAGGGGGAAAGTCAGGTGGTCTACATTAAAAATATGTCTAAGCCTTAAAATGTACCAAGAATTTAAAATGTATACTACATTTTTCCTCTGTGTAGATATGCACATTTGCACGTGTGTGTATGGGTACACAGAGACACAGTGTACAGTGGCACTCAGAAGACAACCTCAGTAGTCAGTTCTCTCTTGCCACAGTGTGGGTCCTGGCGATCAAACTCCTGCTGCCAGGCTTGGAGGTATGTATGGCTTCACCCACTAGGCCACCTCACCACCCCACATGAAGCACTTTAAATTGTCTTTAGAAAGGATTCTGCAAACATCTCAAGTTTTTCTAGACAAGAACTCAAAAACATATACTAAGCTGGGGGTATAACTCAGGGATAGAACACTTGCCTAGCATGTGCAAGGCCCTGAGTTCAGTCCCCAGCTCTGAGAAAAAAAAAATGCTGTTAATGCCTATGGTGTTCTAAAAGTTGGGCATACAAATAAGGGCAGCATCTAATCTCAAGGATTGTCTCATTTTAGGTCTAGTGAGAGTGCACTAACTTCATTAGGATCACACTTTTAAACTAAGCCAACACAATTCAAAATTTTCTTACACCAAATTATATTACTGCCTTTCTACATGTTCGGTTTATGTTTTGCCTCATTTACTACTGAGTACTAAATTATTCTGCTATTCCAACAACACTCTATCCAAAAAGGAAACCCATAAAGTACAAACACTAAGTTCATTCATATGACATTTAAATACCTGAAACCCTGCTCCATGTGCTGCATTGGCTGCAGCAAACATCAAGAATAAACAAGACAGTGCCCTCATCCTTGTAAATTATAATTACAGAAAAGCATCAACAGGATACACTGATGTGGTCCCTCAGTTCAAATGCTGCTAACAATTTCCTTTAAATTATTCCATCACTTTAAAGTATTCCATTACTTCTGCAGCTATGAGTCACTTTGGCACTAGCCTGTCTATTCATCAGCCAATGCACTATCTTGTGGAACTCACAGTTATTTACTCTATGCATCTACAGGAGTGGTCTGTACAGTAAAGTGTGGCATAGATCTGGTTGTAAAGTCTGCTTGCCCAAATGTAAATGTGAGAAATTGGTCAATGTCCCAAAGAGAGCAGCAATTCTGACAACGTGTGAAGGCTGCAAAGGGCAGTCATGAGGCAGGTATTTAGCCTTTTAGGGAAAACAGAAACATGTATAGAGACCAGTTTTTAACTTAAACACCCTGGCACAGGTAACATTTAATGAAAACACGGCAAAGGGATATCGTGACACATACATGTAATCCCAGTACTCAGGAGGCAGATGCAGAGGGAGCTCAGTTTGGGGCCAGTCTGGGGTTCTTCTCGGACCATCTCAAAAAGAAAAGAAAAGAGGAAATAGAGAAGCGCACCTTGCTGATGACGTTCGTCTGCCGGCTTCCTCTGAAGTGGTACCTGAATCTCTTCTGAAGGGGAGTCAGCATGATCTGGATGGGCAGGATCACAGAAGGGCATGGAGGAAGAGAATATTTTTCTGGGAGTTGTTTTGGCTCAGTTAATAATTCATCTCTGACACAGTCAAGTCAAGGAAAAAGAATCAAAATCACATTTATACACCTAAGTGTACACACATACATACACACAAAAAAAATTTCCATCAAATATATTAATACTTAGCAAAAGGTTTAATACAAGTAATGAAAAATCTAACTTTATATTGAATTTAAACCTAAAAGGGTTTATGGGACTGGAGACATGACCCCATGGTTAAGAACACTTGTTGCAGCCAGGCAGTGATGGTGCATGCCTTTAATCCCAGCACTCGGGAAGAAGTGGCAGGAGGATCTCTGTGAGTTCAAGGACAGCCTGACCTACAGAGCTAGTTCCAGGACAGGCTCCAAAGCTACAGAGAAACCTTGTCTCGGAAAACCAAAGGGGGGGTGGGGGAAGGAGAACACTTGTTGCTCTTGCAGAGAATCCAGGCTGGATTCCCAGCACCCACATCATTACTCACAAACATCCTTAACCATAGCATCAGGGCATCTGATGTACTCTTCTGACTTCAACAGGCACAAGGCATGCACATGATACACAGATACTGGCAAAACATTTATACTCACAAAATAAAAAATAAATGAAAATATAAAAGGTTTTTAGAATCAATCAATGGTAAGAAAATGAACTTATACAATCATTTGATTAATACTTTCTAAGGTTTTTTTTTCCTATTGCTTATTTGTTTTATTGTTCTAAAAGACCTGTAATGCCAACATTGACCAGTTACTGTGGAGGTTTGAATAAGAATGGCCAACACAGGCTCCAATATTTAAATGTTTGGTCATTAGGAAGGGATACAATTTGACAGGGATTAGGTGTGTGGCCTTTTTGGAATAGCTGTAGCCTTGGAGGAAGTGTGTCACTAGGGGTGGGCTTTGGGGGTTTCAACCACTCAGGATAGGCCCAGTGTCTCCCTCTTCCTGATGTCTAAGCTCCTTCTCCAGCACCATGTTTCCCACCATGACAACAATGGACTACACCTCTGAAACTAAGTCAGACCCAACTAAAAGTTTTCCTTTATAAGAGTTCCTGTGGCCATGGTGTCTTTTCATGGCAAAAGAACACTGGATAAGACAGTTGTTGATCTCAGAATTCTTTTTTTACAGCCCTCCCACTCCCAGAAAATTCATTTTTCAAAGAGAATATATATTCTCCAACAAGCACATCAAGTCTAACCCAGGACCCTCGATTTGGCTTATGGACACTCTGAAAACTTTTCCCTGGTACTGGAGATAATTCCATTGCCTCCTTCATACTCTACCACTCTGTCATTTGCCCAGAATGTTTTAATCACTAGCCACAAATCTACTACAGGAAGAAGTTTTATTAAGTTTTCCACTCCAACAAAGATACGAGGCTTGAAGTTTCAACAGTTGACAAAACAGGGTCTCCAGGGTACCATACACCTCAGGCGCACCAGCAGGCCGGCTTATGCCAACAGTCTGAGACTGGGTGTGTGTGATGAACGGCCAATGAAGCTGTGCTAAAATTTCCTCAAAATCACTGTAACAGAAAAGAAACATTATTTCATATGATGCCATTAAATTACCAAATATCCATCAGAAAACAATCACCACAAGATGTTTCCTACCTGGTAAGCTTGTCCTTGAGAATTTTATGCCAGAATTTAACTGTCGCTCTCACGAAACTAAGAAGATGAGTACAAGATGACTCCTGAAGCTTGATGTCAACTTCTGTCATGGTCACCAGGATAGAGGCTGCCTCTGGCACATTATTGGTCATCAGGTATTGCTGAATGTTATCACTGTAAGACAAAGCAGAACACGTGTTAATGAGAGCTTTTAGTGGAATGAGCTAGTGTGTGTGTGTGTACACCTGTGTGTATGTGTGTGTGTACCTGTCTTTGTGTGTATGTGTGTATACACCTGTGTGAATGTGTGTGTGTGTGGACCTGTCTGTGTGTGTCTGTGTGTATGTATGTGTGTGGATGTCTGTGTGTGTATGTGTGTGTGTATGTGTGTACGTGTGTGTGTGTGTGTGTGTGTGTGTGTGTGTGTGTGGACCTGTCTGTGTGTGGATGTGTGTGTGTGTGTACCTGTCTGTCTGTGTATGTGTGTATACACCTGTGTGGAGACCCCAAGGTGAATGGCAGGTGTCTTTCTCAACCATTCTCCACCTTATCTTTGAGACATGGTCTCTTCATTGAACCTGAATTTCACCAACTCATCTGGAGTCTAGAGTCTGCATTGTCTGTCTGGCCAGCTCCAGGAGTCCTTCTTTCTGTCCCCCACAGCTAGCTTTCTCATGCAGGAGCTGGAGACTGAACTCGGGATATTTATGCTTACACAGAAAGCACTTCACTGATTAAATATCACCCAAATCCCTTAGAACAATTTTAATCTCTAAAAAACTTTCTCAGTCAAGCAGTGGTGGCGCACACCTTTAATCCCAGCTATCGAGAGGCAGAGGCAGGAAGATCTCTGTAAATTCAAGGCCAGCCTGGTCCACAGAGAGAGTTCCAGGACAACCAGGGCTACACAGAGAAACTCTGTCTCGGAGGGAAAAACAAAGGAAAAAAGAAAAAAAAAACTTTCTCTGTCATCTAAGGAAGAATGAAGCACGGCCGTGAGCTATCTACTTACTTTATAAGACACTCACATCTGAAGGAACCCGAGTTCCTTCCTTTACATCCTCTTAAGAGCAGCCTGTTCTTCAGATGTCATCTACCTGTCCCTCCCACTCCTCCTGAGAGGACAGATGGGTCACATTTCATGGATAATGTAATTAGCACTGGGACACTGAAGTAAAGTATCCTTCAATTTTTATATACTTTGCACCATAGTTACCATTTCTACATCCAAAAAAGAACGTATTCCAGGCTAAGAGCTCATTAAATTAAAATAAAGACCATCACGCTAAAGAAATGTACAAATGTAGCCAGGCACAGCGACACAGCATGTAATCCTTGCACTGCACACTGAGGAAATAGAGGCAAGAGGTTCAGGAATTTATAAGTCATAAGACTTGCCTAGACCTCCAATTAAAAAATGAGGCAGGCCGGGTGATGGTGGCGCACGCCTTTAATCCCAGCACTCGGGAGGCAGAGGCAGGCAGATCTCTGTGAGTTCGAGACCAGCCTGGTCTACAGAGCTAGTTCCAGGACAGGCTCCAAAGCCACAGAGAAACCCTGCCTCGAAAAACCAAAAAAAAATAAATAAATAAATAAATAAAAATAAAAAATGAGGCAGGCACAAAAGTGCACACCTTTAATCTTAGCACCCAGCCGGGCGGTGGTGGCGCACGCCTTTAATCCCAGCACTTGGGAGGCAGAGGCAGGCGGATCTTTGTGAGTTCGAGACCAGCCTGGTCTACAAGAGCTAGTTCCAGGACAGGCTCCAAAACCACAGAGAAACCCTGTCTCGAAAAACCAAAAAAAAAAAAAATAATAATCTTAGCACCCAGTATGTGGATATCGGTAGATTGTTATAGAATATTAGTTGAAGATGTGTTACGTTTGTTTAATGATGCAAAGATGTGCTGCATTCTTTTATGTTGTATTTGTTTAACTCTGTAAAGCTGTATTACTTTGCCTGTCTAAAACATCAGGTTGGTCTAATAAAGAGCTGAACAGCCAATAGGTAGACAGGAGAAAGATGGGCAGGGCGGGCAGGCAGAGAGAATAAATAAGAGGAGAAATCTGGGAAGAAAAGATCAAGGAATAAAAGAAGAGAGAAGACACCAGGGGCCAGCCACCCAGCTACTCAGCAAGCCACGGAGTAAGAAGTAAAGAAAGGTATATAGAATAGAGAAAGATAAAAGCCCAGAGGCAGACAGGATAATTTTTTAAAAGTTGGATAGAAACAAAGCAACCTAAGGCCATAAGAAAAAATAAGCCTTCATGTGTATTTATTTGGGAGCTGGGTAGCAGGCCCCCAAAAAAGAAAAGAAAAAAAAAACCCTCAACGACTAGAGCAGATCTCTGTGAGTTTGATGCCAGAAGCCTGGTCTACATAGTGAGTTCCAAGAAGTCAGGATTACATAGTAAGGCTCTGTCTTAAAAATAAAAAGCATCAGGTGGTGGTGGTGCACGCCTTTCAAGCCAGCACTCGAGAAGCAGAGGTAGATAGATCTCTATGAGTTGGAGGCCAACCTAGTCTACAGGCACAAAAGCTACACATAGAAACCTGTCTCAAAAAAACAATAATAATAATAAAAATAAAATAAACGAAGACAACCAATGTACAATTTGGAAGGGGTGGAGACCATACCGTGAAGCAGAATAATCTCCCCATTTAGAAAGAAACGTTGCTCTGACCAGATAGAATCAACCTGTGGTGTTCACAAAACAGATGTGAACTTTATTTCTCTTTTTATCAAAATAACTTTCTTATTTTTCCCTATTCATGGGTATTTCACGCTATTATTCATCTAATAATAGTGCATTGTTTGGGGGTGGGTATTTGTCTGTTTGTTTTTAGGCAAGGTCTGGCCATGAAGCCCTAAGCTGCTCTTGAAGTGAACTTGCTATCCTCTGTCTTGGCCTCCCCAAAACTAAAATGTCATGTTTGAACCATCACATTGGCCAAATTATGTAGTTATTTTTGCTTGCTGTTGTTTTGGAAATCAGGTCTCAGTAAGTATCTTGGGTTTTCTGGAAGTCACTATGTAAACAAAGCTGACCCAAAACATGCAGCAATCTTCCTGCTTCAGTCCCAAGGTGGGGATTATATGTTAGGCTCACAGTTCTTTTTTAAGCATTTATTTATGTATTCATTCGCTCATTCATTTATTCATTCCTTTACTTATTATTTTGGTTTTTCAAGACAGGATTGATTGATTGATTGATTGATTGATAGTTTTGGTTTTTCAAGACAGGATTTGTGTAGCCCTGGCTGTCCTGAAACTCACACTATGGATCAGGCTGGCCTAGAATTTACAGAGATCTGCCTGCCTCTGCCTCCTAAGTGTTGGAATTAAAGGTATAAAATACCACCACACAGCCAATTATTTATTTATTCATATTTTATGTTTACAAGTGCTTTGCCTGCATGTATATTATGTGCACCATATGCATACAGTGATAAGAAAAGAAAGAAAAGCCGGGCGGTGGTGGCACACGCCTTTAATCACAGCACTTGGGAGGCAGAGGCAGGCGGATCTTTGTGAGTTCGAGACCAGCCTGGTCTACAAGAGCTAGTTCCAGGACAGGCTCCAAAACCACAGAGAAACCCTGTCTCGAAAAAACCAAAAAAAAAAGAAAAGAAAAGAAAAGAAAGAAAAGAAATAGTAGTTTCGATCATATGTTCAAAACACAATTGCTTGAGCCTTAAATTTTTTTTTTAACTTTTTAATTTTTTTTAGTTTTTCTCTGTGTAGTCTTGGCTGTCCTAGAACTCACTCTGTAGACCAGACAGGAACTCACAGAGATCCACCTGCCTCACCTCCCACACACAGGGATTAAAGGCATGCGTAGCCTTAAATTTTTTAACTTATTTAGAGTACTTTCTTTCAAACACAATTTAAGCTCCCTGAAAAGTTTATGTTCATTCACAACAGAGCAGACTACTCATTACCATAATGCCATTTTCCTAACAACTAGTAAAAATTATAATCTTTAATTAACTCGATTATTTAACAGCATACACACACTCTCTGAGACAGAGGCTCAAAGGAAGCAATAATTATGAGAATAATGCCCACCTACCTTAGCTCTTCGATCTGGGAAACCCACTTAAGGTACGTGAGATGCTGCTCGATCTCTTCTATCTGGCTGATCATGGCACTGAGGTCATCCATCCAGGGCTGTGCAGTCAGCAAATGGCTGGTGATGGAGCTGAAGAGAGGAGTTTCCTGCTCCAGAAACTGACTAAGAACGTGTCTGGATACTTCTGCATCTTTTAAAGCACTTTGAATTCTTTTAGGGATTTCTGACGAAATTGCAAGTACCTAACAACACACAAAAATATTAGCAACCCTAACAACACACAGAAATATTAGCAATGAGGTAAAATTTGTTAGTTTAGTCTTTTCCAAAACCATGTTCCCAAAGAACTGAAAGTTTTCTATTAAAAATTTCAAGCCAGCTGGGCACAGTAATATAAATCTTTAATCTCAACACTCAAAAGGTAGGTGCAGGAGAACCTTGTAAGTTTGAGGCTATGTGAGTTTCAGGCCAGCAACAGTTATGTAATGAGAGTCTGTCTTAAAAACAAAACATAAAAACCCTTTAAACAAAAGGTTTGGTTAGGTGTGCTGGCACATACCTTCTGTCCCAGCACTAGGGAGGTAGAAGTCGAACAATCAGGAATTCAAGGTCAGCCTGGGCTATTTATTGAGTTCTAGGCCACCCTAGCCTACATAAGACTATATCAAAAGAGGACTGGAGAGATGGCTCAGTGGTTAAGAGCACTGTCTGCTCTTCCAGAGGTCCTGAGTTCAATTCCCAGCAACCACATGGTGGCTCACAACCATCTGTAATGAGATCTCATACCATCTTCTGACCTGCAGGCATAAATGCAAGCAGAACTCTGTACACATAATAAATAAATCTTCAAAAGGAAAAAAAAAACAAAACCTCTGAAAAAAGGCCAGGGCCGGATGGTTTCAGTGCAGAAATCTACCAGAACTTCAAAGAATAGCTAATACCTATACTCCTCAAAGTGTTCCACATAATAGAAACAGAACGAACATTAACAAACTCCTTTTATGAGGCTATAGTTACCCTGATACTAAAACCACAAAAAGACTCAACCAAGAAAGACAATTACAGACCAATCTCACTCATGAACATAGATGCAAAAATACTCAATAAAATACTGGCAAACCGAATCAAAATACACATAAAAAAAATCATCCACCATGATTAAGTTGGCTTTATCCCACAGACGCAGGGATGGTTCAACATACGAAAATCTATCAATGTAATCTACCATATAAACAAACTGAAAGAAGAAAAACACATGGTCATCTCATTAGAAACAGAAAAGCATTTGACAAAATCCAACACCCCTTCATGATAAAGGTCTTGGAGAGATCAGGAATACAAGGAACATATCTAAACATAATAAAAGCAACATACAACAAGCCGACAGCCACCATCAAATTAAATGGTGAGAAACTCAAAGTGATTCCACTAGAATTAGGAACAAGGCAAGGCTGTCCACTCTCTCCATATCTATTCAACATAGTTCTTAAAGTTCTGGCTAGTGCACTAAGACAACAAAAAGAGATCAAGAGGATTCAAATTGGAAAGGGAGAAGTCAAATTTTCGCTATTTTCAGATGATATGATAGTATACATAAGTGACCCCCAAAAACTTTACCAGGGAACTTCTACAGCTGATAAATACCTTCAGTAAAACCATCCTGGGTGAGGTAACCCAGACAGACCCAGAAAGATGAACATGGATACTAGCTGTAAAGCAAAAGATAACAAGCCTATAGTTCATGACCCTAAAGAAGCTAAGTAACAAGGTGAATCCTAAGAAAAACATATATAGATTTCCCCCTGGGAAGGCAAAATAGATAGACAAGATCTCCTGACAAAATTGGGAGAATGGGTGTGGGGGGAGAAGGGAGGGTGGAAGAGGAGAAGGGAAGAAAAGGAGGGGAAGAGAACTTGAGGGAATGGTATAGTAGAGGAGAGAAAAAAAAGAGATATTTTGAGTGAGGGAGCCATTATGGGAATAGCAAGAAACATGGCTGTAGAGAAATTTCCAGGAATCCACAAAGATGACCCCAGCAAAGACCCTAAGCAATAATGGAGAGGGGTACCCAAACTGACCTGTAGTCAAATTGATGACTATCTTAAATGTCACCATAGAACCTTCATCAATCAACTGATAGAAACAGAGGCAGAGACCTGCACTAGAGCACTGGGCTGAGCTCCCAAAGTCCAGTTGAAGAGTGGGAGGAGTGAGAATATGAGCAAAGAGGTCAAGGCCATGATGGGGACACCCACTGAAACAGTCTACCTGAGCTAATGGGAGCTCACCAACTCCAGCCAGACAGGGAAGGAACCAGCATAGGAATAAACTAGAGTCTCTGAATGTGGGTGAAAGTTGTATGGCGGGCTGGAGAGATGGCTCAGTGGTTAAGAGCATTGCCTGCTCTTCCAAAGGTCCAGAGTTCGATTCCCAGCAACCATATGGTAGCTCACAACCATCTGTAATGAGGTCTGGTGCCCTCTTCTGGCCTGCAGACATACACACGGACAGAATATTGTATACATAATAAATAAATAAATATTTTAAAAAAAAAAAAAAAAGAAAGTTGTATGGCTGGAGCAGACTGCAGGGTCACTGGCAATGGCACTAGGATTTATCCCTACTACTTGTACTGTTTTTTGGGGAACCTATTCTCTTTGGATGGATACCTTGCTCAGCCTAAATACAGTAGGGAGGGCCTTGGACCTTCCTCAAAGCAATGTGCCCTACTCTCTCTGAGGATTGGATGGGGATGTGGGGGGACTAAGGTGAAGGGAATGGAGGAGGGAGGGAGTGAACGGGGATTGGTATGTAAACTGAAAAAAGATAGTGTGTTTAAAACAAATAAAAGAAAGAAAAAGAAAAAGGGCTGGAAAGGTAAAAACCAGGCACAGTCCTGTGTCTGTAATCCTTACTCTAGAAGTACAGAGACAGGTAGAACTCTGCTCCAGACCATCTAGCTGAATCAGTAAAGGGACCCTACCTCAAAAAAATATGTGGACAGAGATAGAGATAGACACTTGACACTGACCTGACATTTGCACACTCATGGAAACATATGCCACATACACACATACACACACATACACACACAACCACCCACACACACACACACAACCACACACACACACAACCACACACACACACACACACACACACACACACACAAAATAACAAGGCTCAATTTCTTTATCCTAGAGCAATCAACCCAAAGTGTAAATGCTATATACAGAGACCTCCCAACACACAGCTCCCATGCAAGTATCTGGAACACTTTGAAAGCATACAGCCAGAGATTTCTTGCTTCACTAAGATATTTTCCTTCATAAAATAAATGAAGTTGTGATCCAAGCTATATTCATAACACAGTTGGGGATATGTCTCATCAAGTAGAGCACCTACCTAGTATGCGAAAGACTGGGTTAAATTCTCAGTACCACAGAGAGAAAAATCTTTTAAACTATGCAAGGTAGCACATACTTCCAACCTCAACACTTGGGAGAACGAGGCAGGAGGATCAGGAGTTCTATGTCAGTCTCAGCTACATAGGAGTATGAGGCCAGCCTGAGTTACATAAAGCCCTGTCTCACAACAAACAAACAAAAAAACCCAAAATACAGCTGGGTCCCTGTATTTTGCTGAAGCCTCGGATGAGACTTACTGATTTGATAAAAAGATATTTAGGTAACGTCTTTAGAAATGAAATTTATTAAGGGATATTTTTATAGGGGTCAGAAGAGATGGCTCAGTAGTTAACTGTATATATTTCTCCTCCAGAGAACGCAAGTTCTTTGCCCAGAACCCACAATGGACTGAAGCCTCTGGCTATGGGGGCACCTGCACTTATGCATATAACCCAACCCCAATCACGTAATTAAAATAAACAGGTTTTATTTATTTATTTATTTATTTATTTATTTATTTATTTATTTATTTGCCGTGTTGAAACATCTTTATTTTTGGTATGCCATTTAGACATTAACTTTTTTGGGGTGGGGGAGATGGAGTGGAAGGAGGGGAAGAGGAGTGGGAGAGGGGGACAGGTGTGGGGGAGGAGGAGAGGAGTAGGAGGAGGGGGAGGAAAATGGGAGGCGGGGAGGAGGCGGAAATTTTTTCAAAAAAATAAATAAATAAAAATAAAAAAAAGAAGCTACACCTATAAAGTTTCAAAAAATAAACAGTTTTAAAATGTTTTTTATCATATATGAGAAACATAAATCAATATTAGACATCAAAAAGCAAGGTTTTGATGACTAATATTTTATTTTATTTTGAGATAGTCTCATATCTACCAGGCTGGCCTTGAATTTCTGGGCATTCTCCTTCCATCTTATGTGTTCTGGGATTACAGGTCAAAACCATGTGACCACACCCAGTACTACACAGAATTTCATAGCACTTCAACTTCATCAGCCCTGATTAGCACACTCAACCCAGCACTATACTAGCAATAGAACAAAGATACAACATCTGCCCTTAAGTATGAAAGAGACACATAATCACACAAAAAAGTGAAGTTAGTGCAATAAAACAAAGTGGGCATAGCTTCACCCTTAGTCCCAGCATTTGGGAGTTACAGGCAGATGGAATCTTGTGAGGTCCAGGTTAGCCAGTGCTAGAGCGATGCCTTGTTAACAACACACCAGGAGCTCGTAGAAACGCTATTGTAGCACTCCTGAAACCTG
This sequence comes from Microtus californicus, assembly GCA_028537955.1. Classification (NCBI taxonomy): domain Eukaryota; kingdom Metazoa; phylum Chordata; class Mammalia; order Rodentia; family Cricetidae; genus Microtus; species Microtus californicus. The sequence goes on along the minus strand of JAQJZF010000027.1, from coordinate 17,110,660 downwards.
AGCATGCACAAAAATCACCTAGAGATCTTATTCTAAATGAAAGACTCTAATTCAAAGTAAGAAGGGAGAACAGCCTGGACAGGAGAGAAAGACCAGATCACAGCTAACGGAAGAACATACTGTACAACAGTAAGAGTCCACTAGATGTTTTAAATAAAGGAAATTCACAGTGTAGAAAGTAGGAATAGGAAAGTAACAGGGAACTCAGATGACTGGAGGTTGTATATTAACCAAGGGAGGGGAAGCATCAGACTCCTAGGCTACAGACCTGAGCTGGTTGGGTTTTTGTCAAACTGACACAAGATAGAGAGTCACTGAAAAGATGGAACTTCTGCCGAGAAAATGCTTCCAAAACATAGGCTTTTAGGGTGGTCTGAGGGCATGTTCTTGATTAATGACTGATGTGGAAGATCACAGCACACTAAAGGTAGTGCCACCCCTGGTCAGGTGGTCCTTAGTTATACAAAAAACAAGCTGAGCAAGCCATGAAAAGCAAGCCAATAAGCATTGCTTTTCCATGGTCTCTGTACTAGTTCCTGTCTTGAGTTCTTGCTTTGACTTCCCTCAATGATAGACCATGACATGGAAGTGTAAGCCAAAAATATCTCTTTCCTCCACAAGTTGCTTTTTTTTTTTTTTTGGTCACTGTGTTTTATCACAGAACTAAAAATTGAGACTTGAGTGATAAATAGAGGGCCATGCTATCAGTCACAGAGGAGAGACAGAGGAGAACAGTTTCAGGGCTAGCAATAGACTTCAGCAAAAATATCTGTGGTAATCAAACTTGATCACAAGGTAAAAGAGTTAACAGCAAACTAGAAAATGGAGATTGATAATAAAGACTTTTTAAAAACTCTGAGCCAAATGAATGAATAAATGCCTACTAAAAAATGAAGGGAATAGTTTTGTTTTTGGTTTTTGGCTTTTTTTTGGGGGGGGGAGTATAGGAAGACCTATGTTTATCTACTGAAAAGACAGGACTGGTAGAGAAGCAAAGAATCGAATTCCAAGAGCAAGTTAAGACCACCGGTTGCCAAGGTGCTAGGAAAAAGTTAGGGTGTAAGGCTGCATTAGTATTAGCTCCTGCTGGAAGGCTTATGTAGGGCAGGCACAATATCATTGACAGAAGAAATGGGGTAAGGAGAGAACCAGGATCAGAGATTATATGCAAAGTACAATGATAAATATGTATGAAAATGTCATAATGAAACCTATTTATACACTGTGGTGGTGTGAGTAGGTATGGCCCCCCCAGAATCATGTCTGAATGCTTAGTCCATAGGGAGTGGCATTATTAGGAGGAAGTATGTCACCGTCGGGGTGGGTTCTGAGGTTTTAGATGCTCAAGCTACACATAGTTGCTTCTACTACCTGCAGATCAAGATGGAGAACTCTCAGCTCCTCCAGCACCATGTCTGCCAGCAAGCCACCACATCCCGTCATGATGATAATGAACTACCTCTGAAACTGTAAGCCAGACCCAATTAAATGCTTTCCTTTATAAGAGTTACCATGGTCATGGTGTCTCTTCATAGCAATAGAAACCCTAAAAAGGCATACACTAAGAACATTAATGATATATTTTTAAAGACCAGAGGTAGAAGCTAGTAATAAGGTTGATCACCCAAGTGTGATTTCTGCAACCCATGAAAAGGTTCCATGGTTTCTGCATCAGTTCCTGTCTCCCGGGTCCTGACTTGAGTTCCTGAGTGTTTGCCTAGTATGCATGAAGCCCTGAGTTTGATCCCTGGGAACACAACGTGGTGGTGCGTGTTGAAAATCCTAGTACTCCAGAAGTGGAAGGAGGAAGGCCAAAAGTTCAAGGCCATTCTCTGCTACACAACTCATTAAATGCTCACCTAGAATCCTTAAGTGGTACACAAAAAATTAGTTTACCTGTGAAAGGTAAAAATGATAACAAATAAAGTGTTAAATTAATACATGGTGGGGGTTTCAATTTTCTATTAGAGAAAACGATATGGCAGAACAGCCACATAGGGTAGTCTCTTCGGGAAAATTCAGAAGGATGATGAGGTAGCAATAAAATCTGTAAGGTAAAGCTGAAGACAGTCATGGAAGCAGGCCACAAATTGGGCCATCCTTGAATGACTCAGCAGAACTCTGAAGGAATGGAAAAGCTGATCAGACCACACATAAACATTAGTAGTAGCTGTGATAGGAAAGCAGGGAACTGTGGAAGCCTAACTCAGTTTACAGGGCTGGAAGAAAATAAAGCCACACCACACCCACATATTCAGAGTTTGCTTAACCTAACTAATTTCTTATATTATAAAATCTTTCCTCTTTGACAGAGTACTACAACTATGAAGACTTACTTATCAAGCTTAAGATTATTTTCATTGGGTTTTAAAAAATAAAGTACTATGTCAATAGTAAAATGAAACCTCAATAATACATAAATACATGAGGAAAATCACCTTTCAACAAACACTCACAAACAAACATTGTTAAAAATTCTCTTTCAGTTTTTTGTTTTGTTATTTTTCATGGAATCCAGAATGATCTATAATCATTACATAGCTGAGGCTGGCCTTTAACTCCTGATACACTTGCCTCCTCTCTCTAAGTACTGAGGTTATCATGTGCTGCCAACACACCCAGCAACTACCGTACATTACACATGCTTCCTTCTTCTGTGTGCATTTATAAAAACTTGGAATGATACTGTTTAACCATTTTTTTTTAAATATTTATTTATTTATTTATTATGTATACAATTTCTACATGTATGCCTGAAGGCCAGAAGAGGGCGCCAGACCTCTTTACAGATGGTTGTGAGCCACCATGTGGTTGCTGGGAATTGAACTCAGGACCTTTGGAAGAGCAGGCAATGCTCTTAACCTCTGAGCCATCTCTCCAGCCCCTGTTTAACCATTTTTGTACATTCTGAATTATTAACCTGTTCTAGAAGGTATAAAATAAATATGATATAAATTGTTAGCTAACATTCTGTTTTCAAAAATACAAATCAGTAGGAACTCTTTTACTTCATTTATAAAATTTGTAGCAGGAGACATTAAAGCCTATAAGTTAAATTGTTCTCCATCATGATCTACATCTTCAAATGCATGATATGCAGCACGCATAACACTGTTACATTCTGTTTCAATGAATACAGTTACTATAACTTCACTGAGATTAATACTTACCTGTTCTTGTAACTTCATTTTATTTTCTGTCATCTGTCCTATGAGTTTGCCAAGTTTCTTTAAAGATTTCAGGTCACTTCCCACTTCCTTTTCTATGAATGCAGACACATTCAGGGGAAGCTCATCGTCATCTCTGCCTTGCATGAGTTGTTCGCTTCCAACAAGAGCTGCAATGTTCATGTCACCTACAGAAAGGAAAAGCAACTACTTACATCACTGTGTTACAGGAATTACAAAAGCATAAGCTGCATCAGCTCTTTAAAAAAAATTGTTATGGGTGTGTGTGTGTGTGTGTGTGCATATTTTGGTTTAGAGTTTTTGTTTTGAGATAGGGTCTCTGTAGCCCGGCAGGCCTTGAACTCTCTATACAGCTAGAAATGAATGTCTGATCCTCCTGACTCCACATTCAAAGTCTTTGCTGAAATTATAGGTGCCCCACTACACAGTATTATGCAGTTCTGGGTACTGAACCTAGAGCGCTGAGCGTGCTAAGCAAGCACTCTATCATATCTAAATGAAGATATGCCCAAATGAAAAATGTGTATGAGATACTGTTCAAATATTTATGTATAGAGTAACAGAATATACCAGACCAAGGCTAGTACTCTGGGGGCTGAAGGAGAACAAATACAAATTCAAGACCAGGTTGAACTATATAGTGAACTGTGTCTCAAACCCCTACAAAAAAAATAACTTGATGTCCTAAGTTTGATGCCCAGGACGTACATGGTAAAAGACAGCTAACTCTCACAAGCTGTCCTCTGATCACTACACAAACACCGTAGCACACACGTGCCTATGTATACACACACACACACACACTAAATAAAATGCAATAAAAAATTTTATTTATACAAAAGGAGGATCAGATCATTTGCAGCAAATGAGAAGCAAGAAACCACTGATAGAAGAAATAAAACAAGGCTAAGTCTCAACTTCCAAACTATAAATAATAATGTATGCCCCAATCTATAAAGGTTGAAAATGAGACTAAAATCATATTTCCTGGTTTTTAATTCAAAACTATTTTTATTCTCATCCATATATGAACAGCTATTTTTTCTGTATCTCAACTTTAATATTTGACATATGTTAGCCACAATAATAACTAATACATTAAATATAATTATCTGTGGCTAGGGATGAGATTCAATTGGTAAAATGATACCGAATGTGATGGCACACGCCTGTAATGGAGAAGTGGGGGGAGGAAGATGAGAAGTACAGAGGCATCCGCAGCGACATAGCGAGTTTAAAACCAGCCTGGGATACATAAGACACATCCAACTGCAATCATGTCCTGACTGCTTAATATCTTCTTAAGAACTTTTCATAAATATAACAAATGAGTTGTACGGAGTATATTTGACAGAACTAGGTTTCTGTTTCCTGGGTGGTCAATTTAACCTTCACTTTAAACAACAAAAATTACAACCATATTTAAATATGGCATACTATATTCTTAAGCACATCTCCTTCAAAATTATAAATAAGGATTTTTTATTATTTATTTATGTTTATTTGCTTTTGAGAACACTCTCAGATATCCCGAGCTGGTCTCAAATTTGCTTATCTAGTCAAAGATGACTTTGACTTTCAATTTCTAATCCTTGTGTCTCCACCGCTTGGGTGCTAGGATTACCGGCATGCACCATACTTGGTTTTATTTTGGTTTCTTTTTTTTAAAATATTTATTTATTTATTATGTATTCAATATTCTGTCTGCGTGTGTGTCTCCAGGCCAGAAGAGGGCACCAGACTTCATTACAGATGGTTGTGAGCCACCATGTGGTTGCTGGGAATTGAACTCAGGACCTTTGGAAGAGCAGGCAATGCTCTTAACCGCTGAGCCATCTCTCCAGCCCTATTTTGGTTTCTTAAGGTAGGATCTATGGGCTGCAGAATAACTATTGTTGCTTTTACAGAAGACCAGGGTTTGATTCCCAGCACCCACACAACAGCTTAGAACCATCTTAACTTCAGTTCCCAGGGATCTGAAGTCCTCTTCTGGCTTCTTCTGGCACCAGAGAAGCATATGGTGAACAGACATACATGCAAGCAAGACACCATAAAAATTAAAAATAAATCAATTTAAATTTTAAAAAGGAGTCTAGGCTTAATTATACTTCACAAATCTAAAAAATAAAGATCTAAAAACAAAAAGATAGGCTCTAAATCTGTGACCTAGACTGGTCTCCAAATCATGGCAATCCTCCTGCCTCAGTCTCCTAAGAAATGGAATTTGAGACATGAGCCAGCACACCTGGCTCCTTTTATTTCTTATAAAGAGCATTCGGCATTGCACAGCAGATGATTGAGTCACTGACTACACAACAACAAAGTCCTTAATGCAATAATTTGTACCTGACATTCTAAAATGACAGATCAGTTATGTCAAGGGTCAAGGCATCTGAGTGGGATTTTTCAAGACAGGGTTTCTCTGTGTAGCAGTTCTGGCTGTCCTGGAATTCACTTCTTAGATCAGTATGGTCTCAAACTCCAACTGCCTCTACTTCCTGACTGCTGGAATTAAAGCAGTGTGCTACCATTGCCCGGCAGCTTTCAGAGATTTTATTTTCATGTATACAGGTGTTTTGACTTCATGTATGACTGTGTACCACATTCGTCCAATGAACATAGAGGCCAGACACAGGCCAGAAGCAGGCATTGGATCCCCTAGAACTATAGTTATAAGTAGTTAGCCACCCTGTGGGTGCTGGGAATGGAACCCAGCTGGAAGAGTAGTGAATTCTCTTAACAACTAAGCCCATTTTCTGTTTGTTTGTTTGTTTGTGTGGTGGTGCCTAAGTTCAAATCCACAGCTGCCAAAGTGCTAGGCAAGAACTCTGCCACTGTAATAAATACAATTTCTGCTTTTTTAAAAGGGTTTGTTCATTTAACTGATGTACACATATGTTTGCTTCTTGAGCCCTACAAGGTGAGAACAGGGGATTTAAACTCCTGAAACTAAAGACTAAGCTGCCACCTGCGTTCTGAGAACTGAACAAGGTACTCTGTAAAAGCAGCAAGCACTCTAAAGCAACAAGCCATCTTTCCAGATCCAAGAAAAAGGGGGAGGGGGCTTAACAGTAGCCAATAGCAAGGTCAGAACTTCGTCCTAGGACATGGTGACATGGGCACCCTCAGTCTGCTTGTCAAGTCATTGAACTGAACTCTTAGCACACTAAAAAAGCTATTGCATGCTCTTTTGCTTCCTCTTAAAAAAAAAAAAAAAAAAAGGAAAAAAGGTCCTGAAGAGATTGGGAATATGACACCTGGGAAACAGAGGCATGAGGGACAAAACCAGCCCCTGGAAGAGTACTGGATTTCTAATAACCTGCTATGCTTATCTCATTAAAGTAAAAAGATAAATATCCACATCTCTGACACGTTTCCTTGCCCTAGGTAGGAAATGGAGGCACCAGATCTTTTCCTTATCCCCTATCCGGACCAAGATCCAGGACCTAAGTTGTGTTCTACCTGAAGTAAATTTTAATTACAAATTTACTGAAAGTAAAAGTATAATTAAGCAATTATCTAACCTCTTTCTTGAGCCCAGCAACAGTGACCCACATCACTCCCTCCAAATACCTGATATCAGGCTGCTGTGTCATTAAAATGACAGGCGCCAGTGAAGTCATACTTGACAGGACACTAGGTAGGAGTCTCAGAGTGCTCTCTCTATATCTTACAATCTTTTTTTTAATTTATTTATTATGTATACAATATTCTGTCTGTGTATCTGCCTGAAGGCCAGAAGAGGGCGCCAGACCTCTTTGCAGATGGTTGTGAGCCACCATGTGGTTGCTGGGAATTGAACTCAGGACCTTTGGAAGAGCAGGCAATGCTCTTAACCACTGAGCCATCTCTCCAGCCCTATATCTTACAATCTTAAAGAGACAAAAGTCCATGTGCAAAGATAACTAGTATTTATTACTATTTACACATTGTACAGAAGAAAATACTTCATTCAAAAGATAGCAGGCTAAGAAACCTCTTTTGCAGAGCCTGAAAGAGTGTGCTGGGAAGGACAGCCAGGCAAAAAGAACTAAGGGTTTGAAGCCTGCTTACGTTTCTCCTCTGTGTTCTTCATTTCGTCACCGCTTTCGGGGCAGCACTGGCAGAAAAACGGGTGTGGCAAACAAGTTAGATTCAAGTGGAGTGCACACAGGGCTCCAAAAGGTCACCTACTAGAGGAGAGGTCCTCAGCGCGTATCCCAGGAGTACTTCTGACCACCTCCCTGATGCCACCACTGCCATCTTCCCAGAAATCTGGACCACCTCGCCAGGCTCCCAATTACCCTGCCAAGACACTGAGTCCACCTTCCCGCCAACTCTCAAAACGGTCATCTTCCTGGACCCGGGGGAGCCCCTAACTGCCTCGGACCGTGGGAACCACCTTCACAGGCTCCCAGGTTAACTTAGCGGGGATAATCCCCCTAAGGAGGTCTGTGCCACCTCACAGGGTCACCAGTGTCCCTTCCCCGGGTTTCCAGGGACACCTCACCGGGGCTGCCGACACCCTGCCTATCTCGCCAGCTGGAAGCATCCTGCCTCCGCGCGAGTCCTCGATTCCATTCGCCGCCAGCCTGGCTTACAGAGTTCGGTAAGGGCACCCACGGATGGTCAAAACAACCACATCAGCCTCCAGGGAGGCCAGACTGAGCGCCACCTCGGCTTCCTTTCGCCGTCTCTCTGGTTCCGTTCTCTCGGCTAGAGAGACCTATCTGCGTCGCCGCAGTCTGTTCCGTGGTGCCACCTCCTGGTTGACTGTCACATCGACCGCTCATGGAACTGGGTGGCCCTACCACTTCCCAGCCCTGCGGAGGAAAGCATCCTCGTTGTGGCAGAGCTCCCTCCACTTCTATGGAGTTAATAAAAACAGAATTCAGCCCTCACTTGGTGACCCACACTTGTAATCCCACCATTTGGGAGGTGAGGAAGGCAGGAGGACCAGAAGTTCAAAGTCAGCTCCAGCTACTGAGTTCAAAGATGCCCTTAAGTACGTGTGATAATGGAACTTGAAAATAGTTCTCCTTCCATGCCATAGATTTTATGTGAATCTGTAAATTTATTATAAATATCTAGACAATATCCTGATGTTCTGAAAATGAGAGTGAGCATGGTAGCCATAAGAGGCAAAGTAGGGTACTTGGTTTGGCATGAATTTTCCAATGAATGCCAGTATCTAGATATTTATTTAATATTGATCAAATTGCATAGAGATGACCCTCTTATTTTCCAACTAGAGAGTCATTCTGGGAGCCAGATAGAAGAAAAGCACTCAAAATCTAACATGTACTTTGCCTAGCAGAGGCCCCTAAGCCTCTACCGTTTCCCACGGAGGAGGAACTGGAGTTACTTAGAAGCAGCAGCAGAGAATCTGGAAATCTGACAACCTCATTAGCAAATCCTGAAAGGCAATCCCTTTGAGATCATAACAAATGGGGATACAACAGGAGAAAACAGAAACTACTCAATGAGAAGAAAACTCACTGTGGTGCAGACATACAAGCAGACAAACACCTTTACACGTAAAATGTAAGTAGACATAGGGCCAGGAGAGGTGGCAGGGGTGATGGTGCTCATCTTTAGCCCAGCACTCAGAACGCGGAGGCAGGTGAATCTCTGTGTGTTCCACAGAGCCACATAATGAGACTATGTCTCAATAGAAAAAAATAAATAAATATTAGGGTCTGAAGTGATGGTTTTAGCAATTCAGAGTACCAGCTGCTCTTCCAGAGAACCAAGATTCACTTCCTAGCACATCCAGCAGCTGACAACCAGCTGTACCTCCAATTCCAGGGGAATAATTTCTGGACTCCAGGTACCAGGAACACACTTGATATATTGGCAAAACAATCAGATGTTTTAAAAAGTAAAAATAATACAACAAATTTTAAAAAATTAAAATAAAGCTGGGCAGTGGTGGCACATGCCATTAATCCCAGTACTTGGGAGGTAGAGGTATTCAGATCTCTGTGAGTTTGAGCCCAGCCTAGTCTACACAGTGATTTTAGGATGGCCGAGGTTACACAGAAAAGCTCTGTCTTGAAAAGGCAAAAAATAAAATAAAATAGTCTGGGCTAAATTATGCCACATAGTTGTAGTTGAATCTGCTGATGTAGGGCCATTAATTTATTAATTTACCATAGCCCAAGAGTATGTGATTGTACAAGAATTAGTGAAATGAGCCAGGCATTGTGCCACATGCCTATAAATACAGTACTTGGGAGGCTGAGGGAGGACGATCTTGAATTTGGGTCCAGCCTAAGCTATATGAGAGACCCTGGCCCCAGCAGATCTGGAGCCATAGCACAATCCCTGAGCACCCTGACTCTGAACCCAGAGCCAGTGAAAAAAACATACCAAGGATATGGAACCCGAGTCAGCAAAAGAAACACCTTATCCCCAAACCCAGAACTGGAGCAAAACACCTTGACCCTGAATCCAAAACCAAAGAAACAACACTTACTCCCTAGAATCACAACCAGTTAAAGAAATATGCCCTGACCTCTAATTTTAATTAGAGCCAAAAGGCTAAAAAGGACCAGCAGAAAAAACAGGTTGGCCCTGAAATCAGAGCCATCTCTGCTCCTGACCAACTGAAACACAAATCCCAACCAATCCATGAGCAGGGAAGTAGCTCCTTCTGGTGTAGAGGTATAACCTCCCCCTGACCTTAGCAGGAAACAGTCTCCTTCAGCCAAGCAGGCACACGGCCTCTGACCTTCCCCTGACCTTCACCCGGTGGGGAACTCACACCACTGAGAGAGACCGGTCAGGAACAGAAACACCTCACACACACACACACACACACACACACACACACACCCCCACCACACACACACAGGGAGGGGCCGATCAGAAGCGAATAAACAACTCCAGGAGTCCTCTGCAATTCCCCTAGACCTAAGGCAGCCAATCAACTCAGCCCGGATACCCCTAGTCCAAGCTTGAGTCAATCCCAAATGTGTAGCTACGTAGGTTTGAAATCCCCCAAGCCCTTCACATCTTGCCTGGCCACTATAAAAACTGCCTCTCCACACTACTCAGTACCTCTCAGTACCTCCTCTGCTGTGCTGCTGCTGGTAGTGGTGGTACTGCTGCTGCTTTGGATGGAGAGAGAGGCCCCAGTTAAGTCGTATTAAAAGACTCTGCTTTTGCGTTAGATTCAGTCTTGTGGTGGTATTTTGGGTATCTGGACTTTGGCATAACAGTATACTGAGCACCTATCTCAAAAAAAAAGTGAATGAATAAATGAATGAAACAAGGACAACGGAAAGAATTTAGGTAGGTAACTAAGGTGAATAATAGAGGAAGGCAATACAGAACCCACATGTCTAAGCTAATTATATATGGCTGTGGTCATTGAATGAGAATGACCCCCACAGGCTCATATGTTCGAACACTTGGTCCCCAGTACATAGAACTGTTTGGGAAGAAGCAGGAGGTGTGGCCTTGTTGGAGGAGGCATGTCAAAGGCAGCTAGCTTTGAGGTTTCAGAAGCCCACACCATTCCTGATGTTCTCCACCTCAAACTTGTAAATTCAGATGTAAGTGCTCAGTTACTGCTCATATCTACCTGCCGCCATACTCCCCATGAAGGTCATCATCATGTACTCATCCTCTGAAACTGTAAGCCCAATAAACTCTTTTTTTCTACAGGTTGCCTTGGAGATGGTGTTTCATTATAGCAGTAGAAAAACAATTAAGACAATGATTCAATTAGTTGAATTTTCACATTAAATCCATATTTTAAGAAGTCTTGAGTTGGAGAGATGCCGTGGGACAATCTGTGAAACAATCTTTGTACACTGTAAATAGGTATTACTCTTATTGTTAATAAAAAGCTGACTGACCAATAGTTAGGCAGGATTTTCAGGGCAGAGAGAATGCTGGGAAGAAGGAAGGTAGAGTCAGAGGAATCGCCAGCGAGATGGAAAGGGAGCAGGATATGCAGGAGAGGTAAAAGTCAAGAGCCTCGGGGCAGCAACCTTAATTAAGTTGTAAGAGCAAGGTAGTAATAAGCCAGAGCTATCAATCAAGCATTTATAATTAATAATAAGTCTTTGAATGGTTATTTGGGAAGCAGCTGGCTGAACAGAGCTGATCATGGTCCCAATGAAAAACTCCACCTACAGGGTTTCGTCAATACAATGTTCACTGTGCAAGCATGAGTTCAGATCTTTAGTACTCGTGTAAAAAGTTAGACACAGCAGGTACCTGTAATACAAGCATTAGAAAGACAGGATCCTTAAGCTCTCTGGCCAATCAGTCTAGTCAAATAGATGAGCTCCAGGGTCATCGAAAAGCTTTCTCAAAAAGTAAGGTAGAGGGATGATTAAGATGGCTCAAAAGGAGAAGGCACTTGCCAAGCAAGCCTGACAACTTGACTTCTATTCCCAGAAACCATGTAAAGGTAGAAGGAGAGAACCAACCTCTACAGAATTGACCTCTGACCTCCACATGTAGGCATGCACACACATACACACATGTCATAAACACACAATGGTAAAAATAAATAAGTTGGAAAGCAACAAAGGAAAACACCCAATACATGCCTTCTGTCTCCTTGAACTTAAAAGTGAACAAAGTCTTAGTGACTTTCTTGTGATAAAACCAGCTTAAGGGAGAAAGGGCTGAAGATGGCTGACAGTTCAAGGATAGAGTCCATTATGGAAGGGAAGCTAAGAACCTTGGTCACCTCACACCCACAACTGGAAACCGAGAGCAATGAAAGGGTCATTAGAACTCCCAAGAAGGGGTGGTGGTGGTGCACACCTTTAATCCCAGCACTTGGGAGGCAGAGGCAGGCAGATCTCTGTGAGTTCGATGCCAGCCTGCTCTACAAGAGCGAGTTCCAGGACAGGCTTCAAAGCTACAGAGAAACTTTGTCTCGAAAAACAAAACAAAAACAAAAACAAGCAAACAAAAAAAACCCAGAACTCCCAAGAAGGTCATGACCCACAGGTTGAGAGCCTCTGATTTACATGGTCCAGAATCCCAGCCAGAGAATGATGCTATTCATAGTATGTGGGTCTTTCCATTTCAATTAAATCAACCAGGATAATTCAACATAGGCATGGCCAGGGGCCTGTCTCCCAGGTAATTCTAGATTGTGTCAAATTGACAAATAAGACAATCATCACATATGTGAACATAAACACAGAGATACAACAAACGCAACACATGTCTAAGAGAAATACAAAGATTTGAAATACCATTTTTATTTGAGACAGGCTCTCACCTAACCCATGTTGATCTGGGATTCCATACATAGCCCCAAAGGACCATAACCTTCTAGTCCTTCTCTCTTCATCAACTTTGTGCTGGGATAACAAGCTTGTGACACTCCATGTTTTAGTTAGGGTTTCTGTGACTATGAAGAGACACCATGACCACAGCAACTCTTATAAAGTATAACATTTAATTGGGGTAGCTCACATACAGTTCAGATAGTCAGTCTATTATCATCATGGTGGGACATGATGGCATACAGACAGACATGGTGCTGGAGAAGTAACTGAGAATCCTACACCTGGCAGGCAACAGGAAGTAGTCTGAGACACTGGGTAGAATTTTGAACATATATGAGACCTCAAAGTCCACCCTCCACAGTTACACACTTCCTCCAACAAGGTCACAACCACTCAAAGCCACACCTCCTAATAGTGCCACTCCATTTTTGGGCCATTTTCTTTCAAACCACCACACTCTTACAAATCTTGATTTATTTTATTTTATTTTTTCCCTGTGTTGAAGTCTGGGTGAAAAATTACATCTGAAATGTTATAGGGTGTTTTGATTTGATCAGTTTGCTACTTGAAGAGCATAAGAATAAAAATACATTTTATTTTTATTGACCCCAAAGCATAAACCAGTAATGATAGGGTTTCTCTGATAGTCCGACTAGGGAATTCTCAAATGTAAGAAGTGGCAAAACCAGACTGAAGCAGCAGATTGCCCTGAGTTCCAGGCCTACCTGAATTACAGAGTAAGAATCCTGTCTCAAAGAGGGATTGTGAGAGAATGGTATTCTTAGATATTGTTATGTTTGTAAGTATCAAGTTGTAGAAGAGAAAATAATTCTTTTTTCATTATTGTTCGCTGAGTGATGGGATGCAACAAGAGTCATAATGTCTGAACATGACCAAAACACAACACAAGCATCGAATTGATAGGAAACTCATTCAATTAATATGCGCTCTTACCTATACTAAAAGGCGAAAGAAGCTTTCACTCAAGCGCAATTAACAACTAAAAATGTAGTCTCTGGTTTTTTTAAGTCCTAAATAAGCTCAGAGTCCCTTGCCCGTGGCGAGAGGCGTCCCAGGCACCGGTGGGCGGAGCGTCCTCCCGGGACCGCGGGTGGGTGAGGCGGGCTCCGCCCCAGGGCGTGGTCTGCGCAGCGCTGCGCCGCACGTGTGCGAGCCCGGCGGCTGGTGGGAGATCAGGTACGAGTGAGTTTCCTCGCGGTGTAGCCTCTGCGGACTGGCGCTGGCTGCGGTCTCCTCAGAGTGGCCGCCGCTCTCCTGCGTCCACAGCGAGCGCCTTCTTTGCCGCTTGGCCCGCGCCTTCAGGCTCCGGGTAAGTGCTCGGCCAGGCGGCACGGCCCCAGGCCTTCGGAGAAGCACGCGGCCGGGAGGTTGGCTGGCCGCGATCGTAGCCCGCGCCGTCCCCTGTTTTTCCACCTCCGGCTCCACATTTCTCGTTCTCCGGTATCTGCTCCGTGCTCCCCGATCCCGGATCCCAGATCCCTAATTCCAGATCGGTGCTCCGGGACCCTGGCTCTTCGCCCTGATCCTGGCTGGTCGTTAGGCGGCGCTGCGTCCCTAGCCCCTCTTTGGCCGCTTCTCTGTGGACCGGAACCTTTTCCTCTCCTTCCTTGCTTGGAGGTGCCTTAGGCGCTCCCCAAGCTCATTTCCTTCTTAGAAATACAAACCAACCGTTTCCCCAGCCCTGCTCAACCCCCCAAATTGTTCGACCGGCGTGCACGGGTCTGGGCTTAGTGCTGGTGTTGGCCGCAAATGTTTTTCGTTCTAGGCCGGCCTCGGGCTGCTGCTCTTCTCACCCCCAAGAAAGCAATCAGGCTTTCTGGGGTCTTTTCTCCAGCCTTTGCTGTGCAGGCTACTTACCCTTTGGTCCTTACCACAAGCCCTAAACTGAGGGGGCTTTAAAAAGCACATGGTTATTGCAGTTAATCAGCGCCTGTCAAGAAAGTAGGGTTGGGAGAGAGTTACAGGCCATTTCTTAAAAAAAATAAAAATAAAAAATGAAATTAAAAAAAAAAAAACCTAAAATGTAGGTGTTGTTTTGATTTGTTCCCACTCTAAAATTACCACCACCAACAATAACAACAACAACAAATACAAAATCTGTGGCCATCTGTAAATTGGTATACCCCGGTGGCAGGGCAATGTTTTTATTGAAGGAGCTGTCAAAATTCAGACTATTTGCTATAGTGAGAAAGAGGGAAATCATGTCCAATAATTAGCAAATAGCCAACAGACAGAAACTGTTAATTTAACAAGCTTATTTGGACAAATAGTTTTGAGACAGGACTTAGACTGTGTAGACCAGGGTGGCCTGAACTAGAGATCCTCTTGCCTCAGCCCCCCAAGTGCTGGTCTTACAGGAGAAGGACATCCACTATATCCCCCTCTGAACTTGACTCTCTCTTTTTGTGGAGGAAGGGTTGAGACAGTCTCCCTACTGTATAGCCTTGCTGTCCTGGAACTCTCTGTGTAGACCAAGCTGGCGTGGACCTCACGGGCTTGGGCCATCACACTCTACTGTTCAACATTTTTGTTAGAGGATGGGGCAATAGAAGGCACTAATGAAACTGAGATTTTGCACCCTGGAAAGAAATAACAGACCAGTTGGTCTGTTAGCCCAATTTCTACCTGTGATCTTTACAGGTTCTATTCTGCCCTCGTGGGACTCTCAGGGTCTACTGAGATTCTTCAAGTCTTTAAAACATCTTTATGGAGGCTTCACACAAAATGACCTTTCTGCTCATCCATCCCTTTCTCTGCTTTTAACTGGCTTACATGTCCTCACACAGGGTTTGTTTAATTGTATTCTGCTTCTGAGAACATCCCCTGCAATTTTTTTTTTTTTTTTTTTTTTTTTTTGGTTTTTTGAGACAGGGTTTCTCTGTGGTTTTGGAGCCTGTCCTGGAACTAGCTCTGTAGACCAGGCTGGTCTCGAACTCACAAAGATCCGCCTGCCTCTGCCTCCCGAGTGCTGGGATTAAAGGCGTGCGCCACCACCGCCCGGCATCCCCTGCAAATTTATTTTGTTTTTGAATATGTCCACAAGTAGAATGTCATCTGTTTCATTGCAAGAAGTCATCCATTTTCATCCAGTGCCTACACAGGATATATATATACTCGATATATGTTAGAGTAAATTTTTCTTTCTGAATAGGATGTTGGGTGTGCTCTGCCCTTAAAGAAAGTGTCTCTAAGTCATGCATGCTGCTGCAGGCCTCGGCAGGAGGATCACGAGTTCAAAAGCAGCCTGTAAGGGTATTCTAAGCAATTTAGGAAGACCCTGTCTCAAAGTAAAGACAAAGGTCAATGTGGTTCATTGTTAGCACACTTGCTAACATGCACAGCCCTTCATGAGACCCTCCCTGTCTCAGAAAGCAAAAGTATTTAAAGGAGCAAACCATGAGTAAGCATCAACAATAGCTCAGGAATCAAAAAGCAGAGCAAAACCAAGTGGGAAGTCCAGACATATAGAGAGAGAGTAGGCAGAGTCAAGGAGACACCATGTAGCTGCCAAAGGAGAAGGATGCCCCAAAGAGGACACCTGCCAGAACCTTACCTTACCCATAGGCCACAACCTCGTAGTGATACACAGATAATCAGAAATGGGTTAATTCACGATGTAAGAGCTAGCTAGAAGTATGCCTGAGTTATTGGCCAAACAGTGTTGTAATTAATATAGTTTCAGTGTAATTATTCCAGTCTAAGCTGTCAGGAAAGACCAGTCTCTGACTACAGGAAGACACTTCACTGACTAAGCCACCATCCCTTGCTGTTTTGAGTCTGAATCTCTTATAGCTCAGGCTGACCTTGAACTAGTCTTTTAATTTCTGCCTCTCAAGTGCTGAGATTACAGGAGTGTGCCATCATACCCGGCTGATTTCTTAGGTACTACATAACAGTACCCCTCTCGTTAATATGCTGCTGTATTTTATCAGTTTTGGAAAGATAATACATGTGCCTGGGACAAGGTTATAATAAAACAATGGTAGTATTCAGTGAAAGCACAGCTATAACCACCTAGGTCCTCAACTAGAAGTAACCACCTGTTGCAGTTCCTAGTCACTTGTATCTACATATTATTCAGCTTATTTATATTTAATTTGTCTTGCGTGTGTGCATGTGTGTCTACACATCTGTGTGTAAGAACAGAGCACAGAACCCCCAAGGACTCGCATTGCAGGCAGTTGTAAACCCACTACATGCGGGTGCTGGGAACTGAATGTGGAACTTCTGAAAGAGCAACAAGAACTCTTGACTTCTGAGCCGCCCCTTCATCCCCTGAATTTATATTCTCTTTGGTTTGGGTTTGTTTTGTTTTAATTTTTAAATTTTTTTTATGTATGAGAGTTTGGCCTGTGTGTATATAGATACACCATGTACATGTCTGGTTTCTGCAGAAGTCAGAAGAAAGCATCAGATCCCATGAAACAAATTTGGGATAGTTGTGAGTCACCATGTATTAGGAACCAAACCCAGGTCCTCTGCAAGAGCAGCAAATGCTGTTAACTATTGAACCATCTTGCCAGCCCCTCTAAATTATGCTCTTAAGATAAATCCCCTTTTTAAAAAAACATTTCTAGCTTAAAACTACATTTAAAGTTTTTGTTTGTTGGTTTATTGAGGTATAGCCCCGACTGGCCTGAAACTCACAGAAACCCACCTGACCTGCCTCCCACATGCTGCGATTAAAGGCATGTACCACTGCACCTAGCTGTTTATGCAAATTATTGTACTTGCTTTCTGTTTTTATACTTTTGAGTGTGTGCAAATATCAGAATTACTTACTTTCTCATTAAAAAAGATACTTGCATGTTTTATTTATCTGAATGTATGTCAGTGAATGCTTCATGCATGTGATTGCCTTAGAAGGCCAGAAGAGAATGTCTAATCTCCTAGAGTTGGACTGGCAGGTGGTTATGACCCACCTGATATTAGGTATTAGGAACCACCTGGTATTAGGAACCAAACTTGGGTTCTCTGAAAAATCAGCAAGCATTCTTAACCATTGAGCCATCTTTCCACACCCCTGAGAATTACTGTAATAAATGATTTTTTTTGTTTGTTTGTTTGTTTTTGTTTTTCGAGACAGGGTTTCTCTGTAGCTTTGGAGCCTGTCCTGGAACTCCCTTTGTAGACCAGGCTGGTCTCGAACTCACAGAGATCCGCCTGCCTCTGCCTCCCAAGTGCTGGGATTAAAGGCGTGCCCCACCACTGCCTGGCGTAATAAATGATTTTTTTTTAATATTTATTTATTTATTATGTATACAATATTCTGTCCATGTGTATGTCTGCAGGCCAGAAGAGGGCACCAGACCTCATTAGAGATGGTTGTGAGCCACCATGTGGTTGCTGGGAATTGAACTCAGGACCTTTGGAAGAGTAGGCAATGCTCTTAACCACTGAGCCATCTCTCCAACCCCATAAATGATTTTTTTTTTAAATATTTATTGATTTATTATGTATACAATATTCTGTCTGTGTATGCGTGAGGGCCAGAAGAGTGCACCAGACCTCATCATAGATGGTTGTGAGCCACCATGTGGTTGCTGGGAATTGAACTCAGGACCTTTGGAAGAGCAGGCAATGCTCTTAACCTCTGAGCCATCTCTCCAGCCCCCCATAAATGATTTTTAAAGGACCGTCTGAACAAGGTTCATTGTGCTTCTGTTTGCCAAAAATCAGCTTCTTTATGGGAGATTGTTCACTTCTACTCTTTTATCCTCTCTAAAAAGGTTCTCGTAAATGTTTTCTTGGAACCTTAAAGATGGAAATGACAAACGTGTCCCTGAAACGTGGGTGCCTTGTTGTGGAAGATAATGACGGTGTGGCCTCACAGGAGGAAACAAAGAAACAGAAAGTCTCAGAGTGCTGCCTGATCGACAGTCAGGATGGAGTAAAACATGAAGGTCTGCACAGCAGTGAGGATGAGCCTGGGCCCCCAGAAGCTGAAAGCACAAAGAAAGATGAAAAGAATTCCAGTGCTCATGTGCAAGAGGAGGAAGAGGAGGAAGAAGAGGAAGAAGGCCTTCCAGAGACAGGGGAAGAGGAGGAACCAGAGAGCTTTGCAGACATGATGAAGCATGGGCTCACAGAGCTTGACGTCGGCATCACCAAGTTTGTGAGCCCTCATGAGGGCTTCTCAGGGATCTTAAAAGAAAGGTGTGTGAGTGAGCATTACGCATGCTAGCCAAGCTCCTCAGCTACTGAGCTACAGTTCCAGCCCCCAGTTTCCATCTTTCTTTGCTCCCTCTTCCCCTTTTTTCAGTCTTACCCACCTTCTTCTCTTTAAAAAAGATCTTTTTGTTTGTTTTTGAGGCAGTGTCTCTCCAAATAGCCCAGGTAAACTCAGAAGTTGTCTTAAACTTTCAATCCTCAGCCTCTTGAGTGTTAGAAATTTGGGGTATGCCTTTACACCCAACTTTCCATTTGGTTTTCTAACCCCAAGAGTTGTTTGCGTTTCTGGTCAAAAAGGGACAGTGTGGGAGAGCTGCCTGAGTAGATGGTCTTGGGTTTTTGTGGGGTTTTTGTTTGTTTGTTTGGGTTTTTTTTGTTTGTTTTTTCGAGACAGGGTTTCTCTGTGGCTTTGGAGCCTGTCCTGGAACTAGCTCTGTAGACCAGGCTGGTCTCGAACTCACAGAGATCCGCCTGCCTCTGCCTCCCGAGTGCTGGGATTAAAGGCGTGCGCCACCATCGCCCGGCTGGTCTTGGGTTTTGAACACGTTTGCTTTGCTCACGCATACTAGACAGACACTCTTACTATACTGTACCCATTATATTTTTTTTTTTTTTTAAGATTTATTTATTTTGTATACAACATTCCTTCCATGTGTGCCTGCAGGCCAGAAGAGGGCACCAGATCTCATTACAGATGGTTGTGAGCCACCATGTGGTTGCTGGGAATTGAACTCAGGACCTCTGGAAGAACAGCCATTGCTCTTAACCGCTGAGCCATCTCTCCAGCCCCCCCATTGTATTTCTTGCTTTCTTTCTGTTTCTTTTGCCTTTTCTCTCATTCTTTCTTGACAGAATCTTGCTGCTTAACCACTTTGGTCTTTAATTCTCAATCTGTCTCATGATGAACTCTTAGTTCTTATCAAGGACAGAACTGTTTAAATAAATACAGTTTCCCAGTGGTGCAGATTGTTAGTATATGGGGGTGATAATTGTTTTGTTAAATTATTTTAGACATTTTCAAGGTATTTATTTTTCTGAATTCATCTTATAATCTTTTTTTTAAAGATTTATTTATTTATTATGTATACAACATTCTGCCTCAATGTATGCCCACACGCCAGAGGAGGGTGCCAGATCTCAGTACAGATGGTTGTGAGCCACCATGTGGTTGCTGGGAATTGAACTCAGGACCTCTGGAAACGCAGCCAGTGCTCTTAACCTCTGAGCCATCTCTCCAGCCCTCATCTTATAATCTTAAGCTGTCTCATATGACTAGACCATATTTTCAGTAGGAAGTTGTTTGGAGCCAGAAAGATTTAGGTATGGCTCTGTTTAGCTACTTAATAACTGAGTCCTCTGAGCCTCAGTATCCAAATCCACAAAATGGGTGCCAGTGTCACAGAAAATGTAATGATAGAAACAAATTTTGTGGTAGCTTGTGACAGACTTACTGGGTTCTGATTTAAGTAACTATTTTTTAATTAATTTATTATTATTTAGCTTCAGTTAACTAACTGTATTTACGACTTGATTTAATATGGATTGTATAAGCGTAGGAGTGTATATATGCATGTGTATTTCGAAGCCAGAGGTTAACCTCAGGTGCCCTCCTCCTAACTCCCCACGTGATTACTTTTAAAGACTGATTTTTATGTGTGTGGTGTGAGTGCCTGCATGTAGTTATCTGCACACATGTGTGCAGTGCCCACGGAGGCTACAAAGGGGCACCAGACCCACTGGAACCGAAGTTACAAGCAGTTGTGGGCGGCCATGTGGTTACCTGTGCGCTTAACCATTGACCTCTCTTCAGTTCTTCTGCATTGTTTTTCTGAGGCAGTCTCGAAACCCGGGCCTCACCATTTTGTATGGGCTGAGAGCTCCATAATCCTCTTGTCTCTGCCTCCCCAGCAGATTGCAGGCGTGTGATACCATACTTGGCTTTGTCTTATGGGTGCTGAGGTTCAAATTCAAGTCTTCATCCATGCTTGCTTCTCAAGTGCTATACTGATCGAGCCCTAAACATTGGTGAACTTTTACTTTGCATTTGTTAGTATTCTTTTTTTTTTTAATTAAAGATTTATTTATTTATTATGTATACAACATTCTGCTTCCATGTATGCCCGCACGCCAGAGGAGGGAGTCAGGTCTTATTACAGATGGTTGTGAGCCACCATGTGGCTTCTGGGAATTGAGCTCAGGATCTCTGGAAGAGGAGCCAGTGCTCTTAACCATGGAGCCATCTCTCCAGCCCCTTGTTAGTATTTTCTATACTAATATTTTAATCTAGTATAAAACTGTACGTGTTTCAGTATTCATTAAAATAAGAGAAAATTTCTTGGTAATACTTTACAATAGAGATTCTCTTTAAATCTCTTGTTTTGAATGCATAAACTCTGTCCTAAAATTAGTAAACAGTAAAATATACGCTTATTGAAAACTTTGGTTTTCTTTTTACTAGATACTCTGACTTTGTTGTTCACGAAATTGGAAAAGATGGACGGATCAGCCATTTGGATGACTTATCTGTTCCAGTGGATGAGGAGGTAGAAATCTCTCTGTAAACAATAGCTCTTCCTAAAGATCCTAGAAAGGTACTTGTACTATCTCTGTGTAACTCACGTGCTTTCTGTGGTAAAAGGACCCTCCTGAAGATGCACTCACTGTTCTGACAGCTGAAGACAGACAGCAACTGGAGGAGCTACAGCTTTTCAAAAATAAAGAAACCAACGTTGCCATTGAGGTAAGAGGTGCAAGAGTGAGGTCTAGGGTTTGTGTGATTCCCTCCTGGTGGGTTCATGAGTAACCACAGAACAGCTACCTGGGCTTAAAAGGATGGCTTGTCCTGTTGCTCTCAAAGGACAGTCTACTAGTTTTTGGTTTTGTTTTGTATAAATCAGGGCAAAAAATCAATTTCAAGATAAATATATCAAGAAAAATTAGGTTTGTTTTATTCTTGTTGAATAAACAAGAATAAAAGGATCTCATGGTCCAGCCTGGACTTGGATTTTTCCTCCTCCTGTCTCCATCTTGCAAATGCTGAGATTACCTTGTGTTCCAGCACACCCAGCTTTTGTTTTTTGGAGAGTTGGTATCTCTCTATAACTCCCCTTTCCCCTCAACCCCCTATCCCCATCCCCTGATGGGCCTTACATTCTGTCTCAGCATCCACCGTGCCTGACTAGCAAAGCTGTGTTTTTCTAAATTCTGTGGCCAAAATGTATCAAAGAGATCTGTTGTTTAGAACCACAGGATGATAGTTCCATGGCTGCAAAGGACCATGGTGGTCAGGTGCCTGGTCCTGGCAGGAAGCTCTGGCTTTCTGGCTTCTTAGTCTGATGGGATTAAGAGGGAGAGTCTCAGGGGAAAGAAGGGAGGAAGCTGTTACTCAACCTGGATCTACTGCTAGCTGAGAAATAGAGAACTTAGATGATAGGTAGAATAGCAAAGGCATTGTTCAACTTTCCCATGGCAGTTCTATTTTTCCAGGTTAGTCCATCTAATGAAATTGTGATATTAACCGAACATGGTACTGGGGACAAAGCCAGGGCTTTATATATGCTAATTGTGCATGTACTATTTTACTTTTTTGTTTTGAGACAAAGTCTCGTGGCCCAGGCTGGCTTGGAACTGAACCTCACTGGATAGTCAAGGATAGCTTTGAGCTTCAGACCCTCCTGCCTCTCTCTTACTCCTAAATTCTGGAATTATGGACACCGTACCCGATTTATAAGGTACTAGAAATCAAACTCTGGACTCTGCATTAGCCTAGCATTTTACCACTGAGCTACACTCCCAACCCCTTTACCACATTGTAATGAACTAATAAATTTTAGATTGTCTAAAATTTCGCCTTTTATCACTCAGTGTCTTGGAGTTTCTATTGTTGTGAGGAGACACTATGACCACGGCATCTCTTACAAAAGAAAGCATTAAATTGGGGACTAGTTTACAGTTCAGAGGTTTTGTCCATTGTCATCATGGTGGGAATTTGGTGGCATGCAGGCAGACATGGTGCTGGAGAAGTAGGCAGCAGGAAGAGAGAGTAACACTGGTCTGGCTTGAGCATCTGAAACCTCAGAGCCAGCCCCAGTTAGTGCCACTCCCTGTGAGCCTGTGGGGGCCATTTTCATTCACACCTCCACATTCAGTCACTCCAGCTTCTCACAGCTCATTGTCCTCCTCCAGCATCACCACCTGTGTTCCCCACCCTCTCTTCCTGAAGAATACTGAATTCACCTGTCGACAAAATCCTTGAATAGGTTGTGCTTTCTCTTTCACTCATCCTTTGTGCAGCTTGTTTGGTTTGACTTTGTGTGTTTTGAAATAGACTGTCACTGTATAGCCTGGGACTCTCCTCCTCAACCTCCTAATTCCTGGGATTATGGGCACTCATCACATGTCCAGCCTTTAAATGTTTAACTGATATCAGCTGGACTTTATCCCAACTCCTAAAAATAGGGTTTGTTTATTTATTTATTGGTTTTATTTTGCTCAAATTTATTTATTTGGTTTGGTTTAATTTTGGTTTTGGTAATTTTTTTTTTTTGAGACAAATTCTCATATAATCTATCCAGTCTCAAACTCTTGATCCTCCTGTCTCTATCTTCCAAGGTAGAGGTTACTCCTGAGTGCTAGGATTAAAGACATGCACCATCACATTTTAAAAAAAACAAAACAAAACTTTTAAATTAAAATTAGATTTTTTTAAAAACTGTCATGAATAATAAGTAGTTTCAAAGCTCAGACCACCAGTTAGCTTCTTCAGCTTCTGGATCCTGCTCCTGTGCCCTCTTCCCTTTCCCCATGGCCAACAGTGACTACCAGAGTCAAGCCACAGATAGTAAGAAAGGGGTTACCTGTGTTTTTAAGTCTGAATTTAAGAATTGTGTAGAGCAGCAGTTAAGGCTGGAGAGACAGCCAGCAGTTAAGACCCCTTGTTCTTGCAGAGGACCTGAGTTCAGTTCCCAGGACTGGCTCACAACTGTCTGAAATTCCAGTTCCAGGAGATCCAATGCCCTCTTCTGACCTTCTCGGGCACCAGGCACACGTGTGTTACAAATACATACCTGCAGGCAAACACACACACATGAAATAAACATAAATACAGTTTTAAAAAGCAAAAATAAAGAATTGTCTGTAAGAGCAATTAAAGATAGAGCACACGTTTTCGTGCATGTGTAATAGTGTTGTATCTTAGGCCCGTGTACATATCCCACATATGGCAAAACTAGCTCTTATTCTGAAAGCTCTGTTGTCGGCTCACAGTTTTAACTTTTTATTTATTTATTTATTTTTGCTTATGTTTATGGGTGCTTTACCTGCATGTTATATGCCCATGTGCTACGTACGTGCCTGGTGCACAAGGAGGCTAGAAGGGGTTACCATCTCCTGGAACTGAAGTTACAGGTAGTTGTGAGCCGCCATGTTGGTGCTGGGAATGAGACCCAGGTCTGCGAAGACATCCAGATCTCCTACCTGCTGAGCTATCTCTACAGCCCCCAGTTTTAACTTTCAAAGGGCATGAATTATGGGCAAGTTACCTTATCTAGTAAATGAAGAGGAAATACTTTGTAGTTTTAGTTTAGTGGTGTTGGTTTGGTTTTTAAATATTTATTTTGTGTATATGCATGTCTATGTACCACCTGCATGGCTGGTGCCCAAGGAAGTCAAAAGAGAGTGTCAGATTCCCCTGGAACTGGTATTAGTGATGGTTATAAGCTGTCACTGGTTGCTGGGAACTGACCCAGGTCCTCTGCAAGAGCAGCAAGTTCTCTTAGCTGCTGAGCCATTTCTGTAGACTTAGCTTTGTTGCTTTGGTAACCATCTCATACCCATCATGAAACACACTATGTATGTAGCCCAGCTAGCCTTGAACTTCTGATTGGTGTTGGAAGTATAAGCAGATGCCCTGCCTTGCTAGAACTGGCTAAATTTTCAGTCTAAATATATGTTTATATATGTAAACTGTTATTCCAACTTGGTGCTTTCAGCCATTGCTGATCCTGACTCTGTGCTGTGAAGAAATCATTTACCTATGGCTATGAGTCATTTTATTTTTTTATATCATTTTGTTTTGCTAAGGTCTAGGATCTAGTCTCTGTGTTGATGTTTTCAGCTTTTAGGTTGCAATAACTAAATCAGTCTGTGAAATCAAATTCATAGATCTCACAATCAGTGCTTTTAATTTTTCTTGCTGTCAGAGGTAAGGAAAGTGGCCCAGTTAACTTATTCCTTTATAACTTGTAAAAACCTTCATAGTGCGTGCACATGTGGACGTCAGAGGAAGATTTGTGTGGTTAAGTGCCTTGACCCAGTGAGCCATTTTGCCAACCCCACTATCAACATTTTTAAGAGAGTGAATTAGAAAAATACTTGTTCACTGAGTATAACATTAATGTGTTTTGTAAAATCTTTTTTTGTTTTTAAAATATGGCATATCCAGCCTTTTGTGATGTTGAATAGAGGTAAAATCTGTTTCTTGGTGTGAAAAACTTCAAAAGCTGACAAAAAGTTGTTTAAATGATAAGTTTAAATGTTCTTTATGTTGATTTTCTTTATTGTGTTAGATTTTCCCCCATAAAATAATTTAATATAAAATAAAGTCCAGTAGGAGGCAGCTGTGGACTGAGTTGGCAGAAGGATTAACTTTCTGATACCCGGAAGGCTTGTCTCTCAGCATCTTGTTATGTGACTTCCCCATGCTGTTTATCTGGAAGAGACACCAAAAGCAGCTTCTGGGGGTGGCCACAGAGACTACCTGCTTCATGTCAAACCCAGCTCTTGTACCCTGCCGTTATGTAACTTCAAACGGATTCTGTCACTCTCCTGAGCCTCCTTCTGACTTCCACATGACACAATGGTGGGTTAGCAGGGAGCTCGTGGAGAGTGAAGGAGAAGGTGAGTCTGAGGTGCTTGTGAAGCATCTGGAGATGCACTGTCCACAAGCCCTTGGCAGCCCGAAATGTTTTCTGAAATAATAGCCAAGTGTTCTTGTTGACTTTTGCATAGTTGATAGAATGAGCCATGTCTTCATGTTATCTTCCTATTGATGCTTGTTAGATTGTTACCTGTCTTCTGTTTTCCATAGGTCATTGAGGACACCAAAGAAAAAAGAACCATCATCCATCAAGCTATTAAATCTCTCTTCCCAGGATTGGAGACAAAAACAGAGGATAGAGAAGGAAGGAAATATATCGTAGCTTACCATGCAGCTGGCAAAAAGGCTTTGGCAAGTAAGCATGACATTGGCCCGCTTTCTCCTGTCAGGCGAGCAGGAGGGGCAGGACCTCCCACTCCCACCTCCTTTGCTTTGCTTATTCACGTCTTGCCATTGTACAGAGGGTCATGTCATGTCTTCAAAAGGTCAAAAGTCCTTTCAGATGGAGAGCAGTTCTGCACACTGCCTGTCTGGTGGACTTTCAGTCTTGTATGTGAGTGCAGATTTACAAAAACTACAGTGGTGCCTGAGAGAATCCTGAGAGCGGAGTGAGCTGATTGTCAATTTAATCAGAAAGTGGGGGGGCGGGGGTTTGCTCACTGTATGCTCTTAAAGGAAGAAGAAGCCTTTCAGATGAACAGAAATGCTGACCTCCCCTCCCAGGGGCATATGTCCTGTTCGACTTCCCAAACATGGGTATCTTCGTTCACGTACATAAAACATGGGGTTTTAAGAAGTTGACCCTTCATCTGAGTCCTTTTGTTCTCTGTTGTACAGTCAGTGTGAACATATTGTCAGTCACTTTGATGTTTAAGTTCTCACGTGTTTTATACAACCATGAGAATTTCTATTTGCCTAGACCCCTAAGAAAAATTAGATATTTCTTGTTTCCCTTATCAAATCAGTACATATGTTTTTCATGAAAACTAAACAGAAGACAGTTATGTCTTTTTTTTTTTTTTTTAAATATTTATTTATTTATTATGTATACAATATTCTGT
This sequence comes from Microtus californicus, assembly GCA_028537955.1. NCBI lineage: Eukaryota > Metazoa > Chordata > Mammalia > Rodentia > Cricetidae > Microtus > Microtus californicus. The sequence goes on along the minus strand of JAQJZF010000027.1, from coordinate 17,084,100 downwards.
CTGTGTGTATGCCTGCAGACCAGAAGAGGGCACCAGACCTCATTACAGATGGCTGTGAGCCACCATGTGGTTGCCGGGAATTGAACTCAGGACCTTTGGAAGAGCAGGCAATGCTCTTAACCACTGAGCCATCTCTCCAGCCCCGACAGTTATGTCTTGATTTTCTTCCCCTACCAGTATCTGGTGCTGTACATCCCAAGTTCTCCCCTGTTAGCAGTCAGTTACTTCAAAGTACATGTGTCACCACAAACCCGCAGGGTGTTGTCGTAAGAGGCTTGAACCCATTCGGACCTGTCAATATCCTCTAAATGAATAGAGATAGCGTAGTATATGAATGACGATTACATGTTTGTAATGATGCTTCCAGGAAAATGAAAGGGCTTAAGAAAAAAGCCAGGTTGGCCACCTGGAAAAAATCAACCATCAGTGAGAAGTTTTGAGTAATCGGAGGAAAAGGTAAAGACCTGAGGATGCTCAGTTGATACAAAAAAAAAAAAAAAAAAAAACAAAGCTGGGCATGGTGTCATGGGCCTGTAATGGGAGGCTGAAGCAGGAGGATCTTTTGTTACTGTTTGCTTCTATGTAAAGTAGTATCTCAACATCCCCCTGTCAGCCAGCAATGCAAAGGAGTTCACGCCGGGGGAAGTGATTTCAGTGACTCTCTTCCTGTATTTTCAGTTTTCACAAGGGCAGTATGTCACTATTCCAGATGGAGGACAAAGGTGACTTATCACATACAATCATGGGCATATTGGGTCTTAATTCTCTCATGGGTACATTTGGGGAGGCTGTAGTTGATCAGCATTTGATCAGCAACCACTCTGCCAAAAGGAAAAACAAGGTCTTATTCTGCTAGTGTGGTCATGAAGTTGCAGATTGTAGAAGGCACAAACTGTGTTTTTGACTGATTGCCTCTTGAAAATGACCTTCATTTCTTGGGCAATACTATATTTTGTTCAAGAAGGACATAGCCTTTATAGTTTCCCTTATGTAACAGAGCCACATCTTGTTCTGTTTACATCTAGGATTTCTGTGCTTATGTCATAGCTACCTTTTTTGTTTGTTTTTGAGACGGGGTCTTACTATGTAGCCCTGGCTGACTTTGAACTTACTATCTAAGTCTGTCTAGTCTCAAACTCAAGAGATCCACTTGTCTCTGCCTTCCAGGTATTGGAATTAAAGGCCTGTGACACCACACCCTGCTCGCTCTTGCACACTCTCTCTCTCTCTCTCTCTCTCTCTCTCTCTCTTTCTCTCTCTCTCTGTCTCTCGTGTGTGTGTGTGTGTGTGTAATTAAGATTTTATAAATAAGTTGTGTATACAAAGCACCTCTTCCCCATCTCAGTTTGAACATCCTGAGTAAGGCAGACTATTTTACCTTTTATTTTTTGTTTTGTTTTGTTTTGTTTTTCGAGACAGGGTTTCTCTGTAGCTTTGGAGCCTGTCCTGGAGCTAGCTCTTCTAGATCAGGCTGGCCTCGAACTCACAGAGATCCGCCTACCTCTGCCTCCCAAGTGCTGGAATTAAAAGCGTGCAACACCACCGCCCAAGCAGATTGGACTAACGTTTTCAGTTTGGACTAGCGTTTTCAGATGGGGCTAGCATTTCCCCCAGGCCTGAACCTCTTGGACTTGAGGGTTGTGGTATATAGTCAGAGTTGGACTAAATCTCCCTTCTGAGTTCTCTAGCTGAGATGGTCACTTGGGAGTCTGCATTCAACCTTTTCTCATGCAGTTTTCCTGCCCAAACTGAAAGTGGCCTAAAGGAAAAGTCACCAAGAAATCAGGGAGAACAGGTGTCTGGAGATTGATTCTTGGCCCTGAGAATGGAGCCCAGTGCCAATGACAGTTTGTTCTCCTGGGCCCTTTAAAGCTTAGCAGTTTGTTTTGAAGGCCATCTACTGCCAAACCCTGGTATAAGGGTTGTTGTTTTTTTTCCCCTGGAGGCAGTAGCCCATTTGGACTCTGTTTTTATGATATATACAAGTTCTTTGTACTTTCTGAAGTAAATGGTTCTCAGACAGGGTCTCTGCACCTAGAGCTTTACCTACCCAGAATAAAGCGACACTGGTCTTTCTGTGACAGACCACACAAAAGGAGAAATTCCAGAGGCCACAGAGAAAGTGCTCCAGATTTGATGAAACAGGAACTTGAAAATATGCCCATTACTTAGCAGCACAAAAAAATCACTAATGTCTATTAAGTAAGCTTGGTATTGGACTAATTAGACAGAAATCAGTTTACACAGTAAGTTGAAACAGAAGGCAAGATATACAGTATGGTTTTAAAATTAAGCAGTAAAGCAAAGAGAGAGGGGAAAATATAGTAAGGAGAAGACATGCTTGACTTTGAAGATTCTAGAGTCATGAATGTATTTATATAGGAAATGAAAGGGCCAGAGAAAGGGGAAGGTGGAAATTTAAGGACAGCAGTAAAGACAATGGATGGAGCAAGATATTGAGAAAGCTGAAAGGTTGGTATATGGGGTGCATTAATGAAGATGACCTTGAGGAAGCAGAACGACTTCTGCCCGCCACCCCATCTCGTCCTCAGGCTACTTCCATCTTTCTTCACGGGAGCCCCTGCATGGTTTCCCTTGTTAATTCGTTTCCTTCTGTGTAGGTCTGGTCGGTGATGCCATGCCTTCAGAAGGTAGAACTAGCCTTCTGGAAGTAGGAAGTGAAACGCCAGCCTTAGAATTCTTTGCGAATATATATTTTGGTTTTTCGAGACGGGGTTTCTCTGTGGCTTTGGAGCCTGTCCTGGAACTAGCTCTGTAGACCAGGCTGGTTCGAATTCACAGAGATCCGCCTGCCTCTGCCTCCCGAGTGCTGGGATTAAAGGCGTGCGCCACCACCGCCTGGCTATTCTTTGTGAATATATTATAAATTGGAGTGACTCAAAAATGTGTGGAAGTCATCCTTCCCTGAACTTAAGTGTTCTCGGAGGCTGTTTTTATAGTTTTTTTTTTTTTAAATATTTATTTATTACGTATACAATGTTCTGTCTGTGTGTCTGCCTGCAGGCCAGAAGAGGGCGCCAGACCTCATTCCAGATGGTTGTGAGCCACCATGTGGTTGCCGGGAATTGAACTCAGGACCTTTGGAAGAGCAGGCAGTGCTCTTAACCGCTGAGCCATTTCTCCAGCCCCTTTATAGTTTTCTTTATAGAGTTTTTGCTTTTGCTTATTCAGAATATTTCTAGTGCAAATGTTTTTACTCTTTTATATTTTATATTGAGCATTCTTAGAAAATGAATATTTGTATTTGTTAGTTGCAGAGGTCATTGAATTCATGTTCTGTGCCTAGGTTTCCTAATAGAAAGTGCATGTTTGGGGGCTGGAGAGACGGCTCAGAGGTTAAGAGCACTGGCTGCTCTTCCAAAGGTCCTGAGTTCAATTCCCAGTAACCACATGGTGGCTCACATCCATCTGTAATGGAGTCTGGTGCCCTCTTCTGGCCTTCAGGCATACAGACAGAATATTGTATATATAATAAATAAATAAATAAATATTTAAAAAAAAGAAGAAAGAAAGTGCATGCTTGTAAACCAGACTCACTGATTTGTCCTGGTTTCTGCTAAAGGAAAATAACATTTAGGTTTTTAGTCTTGTGGCTGTATTTATTTCTTGCCTTTGTACTTACATGTGACTATGCTAAAAACCAGAATTTAAAAAATATAGCCACACTTCATCTTGTGTCACACTTGATGATTTTAGCTTTTTATTGTGGACGTTTTAAATTCTGTACCCAGATAGAGAATGCAGCCCTGCGTATCCGTCCATCACTTTCAAGATGACTGACATTCCTTTATTTCTTTTTAGTCCATTATACCACACACACTTTTTTCCTTTTGGGAGCACTTTAAAATAAAAGTTAACATGACATGTCATTTTATTCATAAATTCTTCAGTGTCTCACAGATCATCTCTTAAATCTTTTAATCTGTAAATTGGTGACTATAGGAAAGTTCTCTCTACTAATCATTCAACAATGTTCAGTTTTTTGTGAGATTCTTTTGTGTAGGGTAGGGTGGGAGGTTTGTTCTGGAGCTCTCTCTGTAGCCCAGGCTGGCCAAGAGCTCTCGGTGCAGGGAGTACTGGGATTAAAAGCAGGTGCCTCCCGTTGTCCCCCCCCCCCCATTCCCTCCACCAGCTAATGTGAAAGATTTTTGCAGTTCAATGCAGGAAGCACACAAAAGAGGCATGAAGCAAAGCAGCATCGCATTCTCATCACAGCAGTCACCCAGTGTTTTAAACATGTCCTAACATGTTTGCTGAAAACCATCTGTTGAAGCAGACACGCTCAATTTTAGTCTTGAAGGATGAATTGTCCTTTGTGAAGATGCAGAGTCAGGAAGGCTGTGCCTAGAGGGGAGATTCCTGTTTGTTTTCTGTTTGCCTCTACAACATCCCATTGTTGTGTCTGAGTGGCTGTTGACTCCCCACATAGTACCAAGTGCATTCCCTTACCATACGATCATTTGCATGTTCACTTCTAAAGCACCTTAACAGGATTATAAATTAAACATTCCTCTCTTGTGCTCTTTATGCTGTGCATTTGGACAGAGGTCAGAACTGCAGCAGGTAAGAGCGATTGGTATTTCGTGTAGACAAGATGAAATACCAATGTTGTCCTAAGTACTGAGTACAGATAATTTTGCTTAAGTGGGAGTGAACTGGAAGGAAAAAACGAGAAAAAGATATTTCATTCATAACCCTAAGGACATCGTGAGAATGTCACACCAAGAATTAAGGAGATACTTCTAATATTTTTCTATACATGACAGAAAAGACTCACATATTCATCAAGAAAGAAATTGATTTTCTAGGCATGTTTATATTGTGATGGTTTTCTGAAATGGGTTGCTGGTTCTCTACGTTGCTTGGTGGTTTTTACATTGTAGATGAAGTCATTAACCTGTTATCAAAAAGTGCTTTTGCTTGACAAAGCCAGATAGTCAGTTACCTTCAGTCCCAGAAAGAAGCCTCTGAAGATTCCTAAGTTTGTATGAAAAGACTTTTTAAGGACAATTTTCAAAGCAAGAGGATTCTTTCTAGTTGATTATGCAAAATACTTTCTCATAGGTTTTCTCTCATGGAGTGCTTATATCAATGAAACTAGACACGTTCCTTGAAAACCAGCTCACCTGTTATATAGGACTCATGAACTTTCTGTATCTGCAGACTTTACTTGTAGCTTCCAGAGTCCTGATTTCTTTACTCTGAGAAGTTTACATCTAAATCTTGTAATGTTTCAAATGTGTTTCCAGATTGTATAATTGAAATATTCAATTAAAAGAACAGTTTTAACCATCAGGGTATCCAGGTTATAGATTGTTTATCTAGCCCCAAAGAGCTGGGCAGTCATGCTACACTGACTCAGAAGGTAACATTTAACATGGCTTACGTTTTTACATACACTGACACTATAAGAGTCCGGCTTTAAATGCCAGCTACTCTCTCATGTAGAAATCTTTGTAGATATTAACTAAACTTTTGTGCTAGAAATGGCCTTTGGAAAATTTACAAAGTCACTAAAACAAGCCCTTATAAACCCTGTCTCCATCTGTGCTACCATGTGTGAATTCCTAGCGGTGAAGCAGGAATAATAGGGTCTATCGTAAAGGTTTTTCCTCTTGAATGAAGAAGCTACAGGGCCCCTTGGTTCTGATGTGTGCTGACCCAGGAACCCGCAAAACCCTGTGGGTTCTGTGTATCAGCTGTGAGAAGACAACTGCTGGCTCCTGCTCATTTTCCATGGCACTTACACTTGACTTCTTATTTTAAATGTAGACAGATACTGTCTAAGTGACTAGTTACAGAAAAGCTGAGTATGTATAGTTCATATGGCTAGTTATGCTTTGTGTCAGGGTACATCTGATGGATGTAGACAGATACTGGCTAAGTGATTAGTTACAGAAAGCCTAGTATGTATAGTTCATGCGGCTAGTTATGCTTTGTGTCAGGGTACATCTGATTGATGTAGACAGATACTAAGTGGCTAGTTACAGAAAGCTTAGTATGTATAGTTCATACGGCTAGTTATGCTTTATGTCAGGGTACATCTGACGGATGTAGACAGATACTGTCTAAGTGACTAGTTACAGAAAGCCTAGTATGTATAGTTCATACGGCTAGTTATGCTTTATGTCAGGGTACATCTGATGGATGTAGACAGATACTGTCTAAGTGACTAGTTACAGAAAGCTTAGTAAGTATAGTTCATACGGCTAGTTATGCTTTGTGTCAGGGTACATCTGACTGATGTAGACAGATACTAAGTGACTAGTTACAGAAAGCCTAGTATGTGTAGTTCATGCGGCTAGTTATGCTTTGTATCAGGCTACATCTGATTGACATTGAACGGTTCTGTAGCATAAAGTGATCTCCATAGAGTTCATTTTTTTTTAAATTATGATATATATAACATTTAAGTTTTTTGTTTTTAAGATCCAAGAAAACATTCTTGGCCAAAATCTCGGGGAAGCTACTGCCACTTTGTTCTATACAAGGAAAACAAAGACACCATGGATGCCATCAATGTACTGTCCAAATATTTACGGTTAGTGTCTCATTCTTGTTCTTACACAAATTCAGTAAAATAGGAATGTGTTCTCTCTTTCGTGCCAGTGGGAAGAGATCAGTAAATGCCAAAAGTACTTCCTAATGGGAATGCTTGTGGGAAATAGATCAATAAACTTTTTATACCTTTGCTAATAATTCAAGATAAAAGTTCTGGAAGTAAATAATTCACATACAATTAAGAGTTCCTAGTATAGTCAGGGAAAATACTGCAGAGATCACAGGTTTGGAGGCTAGGTGAAGTGCTATGATTCTTTGTGTATTTGTGGTTTTAGAAGAAGTGAAGGGGGGGGCTGGAGAGATGGCTCAGAGGTTAAGAGCACCGACTGCTCTTCCAGAGGTCCTGAGTTCAATTCCCAGCAACCACATGGTGGCTCACAAACCATCTGCAATGAGATCTGGTGCCCTCTTCTGGCGTGCGGGCATACATGGAGGCTGAACACTGTGTACATATAATAAATAAATAAATCTTAAAAAAAAAAAAAGAAGAAGTGAAGGGATGGCTCAGCTGTTAAGACCACTGGCTGCTTTTCGATAGCATCTGGGTTTAATTCCCAGCACCCACATCATGGCCTATAACCATCTATACCTCTAGTTCCAAGGAACCCGACACCTTTTTCTGGTCTCCAGGGGTATCAAGCATGCTTGTGGTACACATTTTTTTTAATATTTATTTATTTTTATGTATACAATATTCTTTCTGCATGTATGCCTGAAGGCCAGAAGAGTGCACCAGACCTCATTACAGATGGTTGTGAGCCACCATGTGGTTGCTGGGAATTGAACTCAGGACCTTTGGAAGAGCAGGCAATGCTCTTAACCGCTGAGCCATCTCACCAGCCCTGTGGTACACATTTAAATGTATGCAGGCAAACCCTCATACAGAAAAAAATATTTGGAAAAGAAATATCTGTAGATACCACAGCAAATTTGTATTCTATGAAAATTTAACTCAGGTTAAACATGTCTAAACAGGGTATGTGTTTTCAGATGAGCCAAACAAAGTAACCACTAAGTGGCTTACGTTGCAGAAGTTAGTAATAATTCTCTCCCAGTTCTGTAGCCGGGAAGTTCCAAGATCAGAATACGTAGTTTATTTTCTTTTATTTATTTATTTATTTATTTATTTATTTATTTATTGGTTTTTCGAGACAGGGTTTCTCTGTGGTTTTGGAGCCTGTCCTGGAACTAGCTCTTGTAGACCAGACTGGTCTCGAACTCACAGAGATCCGCCTGCCTCTGCCTCCCGAGTGCTGGGATTAAAGGCGTGCGCCACCACCGCCCAGCTGTTTTTTGTTTTTGTTTGTTTTTTAGACAGGGTCTCTAGCCCTATCTGTCCTGGAACTCCCTGTGAAGAGTCCATCTGAGAAGCCACATTCTATCCTGGTCATCTCTTTAAAGGCCTTGTTTCCAAATGTTATGTGATGCTGGGAGTCAAGGCTTCTGCCTAGGAGTTTGAGAGAACACGGGTCAGCCATAAATACCACACCTAATTAAATAACATTTCACTTTTTTTTTTTAACATTTATTTATTATGTATACGATGTTCTGTGTGTATGCCTGTAGGCCAGAAGAGGGCACCAGACCTCATTACAAATGGTTGTGAGCCACCATGTGGTTGCTGGGAATTGAACTCAGGACCTTTGGAAGAGCAGGCAATGCTCTTAACCACTGAGCCATCTCTCCAGCCCAACATTTCACTTTTTTAATTAGCTTCCTAAAAAAAGTCTGTGGTTTCTTGTTCCATTTTCAAGAGTGTAGATGGCCCTCCTAAGGATGTAGACAGGAGGAAACGGTTCCTCTAGGATGTACAGTTAGGATTTCTGGGAGTATGCAAATACTCATCTGTAGAATTTTGTATATCTCCATATCAGAACTATTTAGCCACTCCTTTAATCCCAGCACTCAGGAGGCAGAGGCAGGTGGATCTCTATGAGTTTGAGACCAGCCTGGTCTACAAAGGAAGTTCTGGAACATCCAGGGCTACACAGAGAAACTCTGTCTTGAAACACACAGACAGACGAGGAGGGTTGGGGGGGAAGAACTATCTAGATCCCAGTTTTAGCATTTGGCTTTTTTTAAAATACAGAGTTGTAGTTTATAATTAAGGTTAAAAAAAATCACATTACTGTAACTTCTTGAAAACTGAAGATATAAAATGTTCAGAGTGCTACATTATATCTCTGGAATATTTTCCCCTTTATTGTTAACAGTTTTATGCAACTTAACAAATTGTTCTGACTATGGACTTTTGCTTTTGTTAGTTACTGTTTAGCCAAGTCTGAAAGCCAGGTGATTCCCTGACAGCCAGCAAGGCTGGGAATCAAGCCCTGCTAAGAAGGCAGCTGTTGCTGCTTTAATTTGCATGTTTATTTAGTTTTTTCTCAATAAAATTTTAACTAAAGTTTCTCCTTATTCTCTTAGTATGTTAATAAGTGTATTTTGAAATAAGTTATTAGAAATGTGCTTTGGTTAACGTGTAACTTAGGAATGCTTTGATTCTGTCTCAACAGAGTGAAACCAAACATTTTCTCCTATATGGGAACCAAAGACAAAAGGGCCATCACAGTCCAGGAGATTGCTGTCCTCAAGTAAGTAGAGTTCCCCGAGATTGGCTCTACAGAGGTCCTAGCACTCACTCCCTTCAGAGGCCTTGGGCTTGCTTTATGAATTTGACCACTTTCAACTTTATATGATATCTCTGCCTTTTACAAACGTTTTAGACATTTTTTTATTGCATTTATTTATCTGTTTATTATATTGTGTGCATATGTACACACACCCCATGGCACATTTGTTGAGGTCAAGGACGACTGGAGAAAGTAAGTTCTCTGCTACACTGTGGGTCCCTTGGGCTGGACTCTGGTTGGTAGCAGATGCCTCTTATCTGCTAAGTCATTTTGCCAGCCCTGCTTTGCTTTTTTGTAAATAGTGTTTTTCTACTTCATTTTTTTTTCACCCTGAATCTCTGCTTCCTAATCTTATCAAATATATATTTTCTGAGTAATTTTACAAAGCTGTTGGTGATACAGCCAAAAGAATAGGTGAACTGGGGTTGGAGAGATTGCTCAGTAGTTAAAAACACTGGCTTCTCTTCCAGAGGACCTGGGTTCAATTCCCAGCACCCACAAGGCAGCTCACAGTTGTCTGTAACTCTGGTTCTAGGGCACCTGGCATCCTCACACAGACATATGCAAACAAAACACCAGTGCACATTAAAAGAGAGAGAAATAATAAGTGCACTGTTGCTTTTATCTGCTGCTTTGTCCCACTGAACTTCCCCTTGGGGAAGGGGACGAGTGGGGGTTGTCAACGGCTCCGTCTCTGGGAGACTGGCTGGCTGTAGCAAGCACAGTTTATTTTAGAAAAGGGAAAACTTTCTATGCCCCCCACCCACCTGAGGGAGGGGAAGCAGCAGTGCTGGTATCAGGAGACTGGTTCGGGTCGTCTTGTCTCATGGCACGGCAGCTTTTGCTGGGGCCCCTTGGCAGACCTAGGTTGGCTTAATTTAGGGAAGTTACATACTGCATGCTCAGATAGTCAGTTTAGTCTGGTTTAAGCCAGCAAGGCCCTTTGTGCCTGGGCAAATATCCCCCCACACACACACACACAATGCACCTTTCTCTCTTGTTTATTAAATATTAAAAAACAGTGAATAATATATTTTGTTTGTAACAGACATGCAGATGAAAAAGAAGGTCTCTACTTTTAAAAAAGTTATAGGACAGAAAAATAAGTAGAACCCTCCTAGAGTGGGATGAGAGATGAACTAGGGTATGCCTTAGTTTTGATTGCAGACCTGGGACTATGAAGGACAGTCAGGGAAAGTTTGCACAGATGATGGGATGGGATGCTGTGGTTTTAATTTAAATAAAGGCATCTCATCTCTACGCTATGTGCTTTTTCAACTGGGAAAGTCTCTGTTGTCGTAACTGGTCCTATTCATTATAAGATATTTACCAGCCTCCCTGATCTCTGTCCTTTCTGTACAACAAGCACATTAGTCCCTGCTGCTCATACAGTTGTGAAAATTAAAGCCATCTCCATACTTGTCAAAGATGCCCTACAGGGGGCAGTGTTGCCTCTGGTAGAGAACTAATAATGGTCTTGATTCTAGAAGGATGAGATGGATGATTCTTGGGGCATGGGAGGTTGTTATTTCCAAGCCAATAAAATAGCTTATGAAGATATTAGAAGGACTTACAAAACACAACACATTTACTACCTGGTAAGCAATTTTGTGGATATGTAGCAAGAAATAAAGCTTTCTATGTACTCATTTCAATGGCTTATATGCTAAAATTGGAGTCATACAGAAGAGCTATCATAGCATCCACACAAGAAAGACATTTTCTGGGGCATTTGTTATTTTTTCAGTAAATAGATACTACAGAAGAACATTAGTTATGCAAAATGCCTAAGACTCTGAAAGACAAATATTATACCCCCCCATATGTGGACTCTTGGTTTTAAGTGTATTGGTGTGGGGGTGTCATGGGAGAGGAAGAAAAGACCTCAAGAGGGAAGAGAGAGAAAAGGGATTGAAAAGGAACATGTGTGGTAAAAAGTGGGGGACTATTTCTGAGAATGTTTGGAATCAGCAAGAACTGTGCAGTAGAGAAGGTGGGAAGGATAAATGATAAAACAACATATATGTAAGAAAGTGAATAAGGAAACACATTCACTTTGTATGCTAAACTTAAAAGGATAATAAGAGGAAAAACAAAATAAAAGTAGATTAAGACTGGAGGAAGGAAAGGAGAAAGGGCTAAGGAAGGCAAGGAAAGGGAGTGGCTGAGGGAGGGCAGGATCCAGATCCTGAGGACTGCATAGTTTATGTTGAGGTCCATGTTACAACTGCTTGTATTCCAGTCCTCTTCTGTGGCCTGAGGCAGTGGCCCCTCTCCATCATGTAATGTGTGTGTGTCTGCGTGTGAAGGGGTGTGTGTGTGTGTGTGTGTGTGTGTGTGTGTGTGTGTGTGTGTGTGTGTGTGAAGGTGTTGCTTTGGTTGGAACTGGGTGAGCATGCTAATTTGAGGTTTAAAAACAGGCATTTCACCAGCCAGCAGGTGTCAGACTTGGTCAGGGTACTGGTCTACCCTCATAGACTTTTTTTTTTTTTTTTTCATTTTCCTGTTGACTTTTAGTAATCTCAGCAGGCCTTCTAAATGCTGTCCTTTTGAAAGCACTTTGCACTTATCTCGCGGATACAGGCTACACCCAGCATTTGCTCAATGGATCTGTGTGGTAGTCAGATTGGCCTTTCCCATGAGAACTGGTGAATAAGAAAAACCCATTCTGCCACACAGAGATTTTAATTATTGCTGCGTTGATCAGTCCTGGGATAAGCAGCATTTCTGTCCACTTTCTTGCAACTCTGAAATACTTGGTAATTTCAAACAGGATCTCCAACTGTCTTATTCAGACTGACTTGTTTCTTTTCCTGCCTGTTCGTGCCAGTCTCCTGTCTGAGCTTGGGCCAATATTTCTCCGGCTTTGTTTTTTTTTTTAATATTTATTTATTTATTATGTGTACAATATTCTGTCTGTGTGTATGCCTGCAGGCCAGAAGAGGGCACCAGACTCCATTACAGATGGTTGTAAGCCACTATGTGGTTGCTGGGAATTGAACTCAAGACCTTTGGAAGAGCAGGCAATGCTCTTAACCTCTGAGCCATCTCTCCAGCCCCTCCGGCTTTGTTTTTTTTTTTTTTTTAAATGTTTATTTATTATGTGTACAGTATTCTGCTTGCAGCACCAGAAGAGGGCCCCAAATCTCACTACAAATGGTTTGGAGTCCCCATGTGGTTGCTGGAAATTGAACTCAGGACCTTTGGAAGAGCAGTCAGTGCTCTTAACCTCTGAGCCATCCCTCCAGCCCCCCCCCGGCTTTGTTTTTAAAGGCTTCTGTGTAGCAGGTGTTTGTTAACCCTTATTGCTTAAAAACAAGATTGTCACATGTGAATTTACAACCAAAAATACTTGATCTGCAGTCATTAAAATTGGTGAAGAGTATTGTCAATATGCACCTTCACCTTCGAGAACTAAAAGTAGCTCTGTTCTTTTGCCGGATGGATGCAGAAATGACTGTCCATTGTATACTGAGGGAAGAGAATATTATTCAATATAAAAAGAGTGAGATACCGGTATATCTTATAGCATAATAAGCTGTAAGAGTTTTGCGTTGTTGGGCATGTTGGCAAAGTCCATTAATCCTAACACTCTACAGAGTGAAGCAGGAGAATAGCAAGTTTGGAGCCAGCCTGTATGCAGGGGGACCCTGACATTTAAAAAATGAAGGGAGGGCTGGAGAGATGGCTCAGAGGTTAAGAGCATTGCCTGCTTTTCCAAAGGTCCTGAGTTCAATTCCCAGCAACCACATGGTGGTTCACAACCATCTGTAATGAGGTCTAGTGCCCTCTTCTGGCCTGCAGGCATAATGCAGAAAGAATATATTGTATACATAATAAATAAATATTTTTTAAAAGATGGAGAGAGGGAGGAAGAAAATTACACTAAGTGGTTGGCCATTAAAAAAAAAATCACTATTTGATTTCTGTTCACATGAAATGTTCAACATGGGAAAATCTGTAGACAAAAAGTACATTAACAACTACAGGGGCTGCAGGGAAGGCCAGAGGACATGGAGTCAGGGCTGAGTAGATGAGGGTGACCATGTTGATGAGATACACTGCACACATTGTGAGTATACACTAAAAACCCTAAAAACAAATAAAATGGTGATTTTTTTCTCTTTTTTTGAAAAAAAGTGATTTTTATGTATTCTTATGTCATGTATGTTGGATTGCCTGACTGAGGGTGTTGGATCCCTTGAAACAGGAGTTATAGTCAGTTGTAAACTGCCATGTGGGTGCTGGGGATTGAACCCAAGTCTTCTGGAAGAAGCAACCAGTGCTCTTAACCACTGATCCATCTCTCTAGCCCCTCCCCCCCAAAAAATGGTGAATTTTATGTTTTTAAAGAAGAACAAGGCTTGGCACTCACCTTTATTCCTTCCCCTCTCCCCCAACACACATACATGCACGCACACTTGAGAGGTAGAGACAAGCAGATGTCTGAGACCAACCTGATCTACATAGTAAGTACCAGACCAGCAGGGCTACATAGTGAGACACTGTGATGAGAGACAGAGAGACAGAGAGATGGGGGGGGGAAGACACTTTTCCTGGCATTGGCTAGAAGCTGTCTCCAGGGGTTGCCAGGACAGCCAGGAGCTTGATTCTTTTTTGCCCCTGTCTTTTTTTTATTGAATATTTATTTATTTATTTATATTTATTATGTATACAATATTCTGTCTGTGTGTATGCCTGCAGGCCAGAAGAGGGCACCAGACCTCATTACAGATGGTTGTGAGCCACCATGTGGTTGCTGGAAATTGAACTCAGTACCTTTGGAAGAGTAGACAATGCCCTTAACTGCTGAGCCATCTCTCCAGCCCGTTGCTCCTGTCTTTTGCTTTTGCTTATTTTTATTTTATCTATTTATTTTGCTCCTATCTCTGAAATATTGTCACTTTCTCTAGCATTGTCTCCTGACTAAAGAACTCCTTTGAGTCATCCTCACTTCTTATGCTAACCCTGTGCTGTTTTGAATTATTTGTGGTACAGTTTCTGGACTAATTCATGCCTTTGACTTTCAACATTTTCCCTCTACATCTCAATTCAAGGGCCTGGTGCCCTTTTTCTCCTGGGCCACTGACTTAGCAACTGGAGCACACCTGCTCCCCTGCTTGAAGTTGCCCTGGTTTGTGTGAGGTCCTGAGGATGCACAGGGAGTAAGGGAACTGGATGTACAGGCTCTCTTCATTTCCCGACTCTGATGGCTATCTTCCTACCTTTTCTATTACTTTTTTTTTTTTTTTTAACTTAACAAGCTGGAGGTGTGAGGCCCTGGGGTTAGTACCTAGCACTGACCAAAAGTGGAGGAGGAGGTTAAGCAGTGGAAAGCTTGCGTAGTCTGCTTCCCTACATTTCAGATGAGGAAATAAACAGGCTGATGTCCATCAAGGGGTTGATTGTCTTCAGAGAGTATTGGAATTCCTGAAGAGCTTAAGGGGGGAATGCCTGCCTGGCATGTATGAAGCCATAAATTCAATTCCCAACACTGGAATAAAAAGAATTCCAGGAGCTCAGATATTATATAGGTGATTTTCTAAGCTGTGTTTTATTTTTATGTGTATGAATGTTTTTGCAGCTTCTGTGTGGTGCACTGTATATAGTGAGTGCCCTTAGAAGTCAGAAGAGATGGTCAGATCTTTTGCAATGGAAGTTAGGGGTGGTTGTGAGCCATGATGAGGGTGCTGAGGATCAAATTTGAGTCCTCTGGCCCTCAGCAATGGTTAAGAGTGCCAAACAGTTCTTAACAATTGAGCCATCTCTCTAGCATGAGGAGAAAGTTTTATTTTTAATCGTGTGTGCACTCTTTGTGGGGCACCTTCAGAGGCCAGAAGAGGCCATTAGATCCCCTAGAGCTAGAGGTGCAACTGCTTGTTAGCAGCGCAGTGTGGGTACTGCTCTTAAATGCTGAGCCATGTCTCTGCCCTATATATGTGAATTCTAATTTGCGTAGCTTCACTTTGTGTATATGCAGGGGTGTGTGTGTGTGTCTGTAGAGCAAGAGGGCACCATTACTTTCCCCCGTGTGTTAGAACTTGAGAGGCCTATGGAACAGTTTGATGACTTGAAACTTTGGGTTAGAACTCAGTTGCTAAGGTCCACACCCAGACCTCCCCTAGTCCCATATTCATAGACATAAATATACAAATAGACACACACATACATATACTGTATGTACACACAAACATGAATATATTGGAAGCCACTGGGAGACTCAGGCCAAACTCAACCCCTTGTCTCTGTTACATGACAAAGTAACTGTCTTTTTAAAGGAAACAGGACATAGGAAAAATTAAAACCATATTTTTAGGCACTGTGATGTGCTATAAGGTACAGTGTTCTGTCTGCATGTATGCCTGCAGGCCAGAAGTAGGCACCAGGTCTTATAGATGGTTGTGAGCCACCATGTGGTTGCTGGAAATTGAACTTTATATTGTACTTTGAACTTTGAAAAGTTGCTTTTTTGTTTTGTTTTGTTTTTTGTTTGATGTGATTGTTGGTTGTCTTTAGGTAGGGTCTCACTATATTTTTATTTAATTTATATTTTATGTAAGAATGTTCTGCAAATATACCTGCAGGCCAAAAGAGGACACCAGATCTCATTATAGATGGTTGTGAACAACCATGTAGTTGCTGGAATTGAACTCGGGATCTCTGGAAAAGCTGCAGGTGTTTTTAATCTGTACTGTCTCTCCAGCTCTGCAGGGTCTCACTATGTAACCTTGGCTAACCAGGACTGGCTGGCTATATAGCCAAAGATGGCCTCTTTATAGCCCTTAAAGGATTTGGGTATTTTGTGTGTCTGTGTGTGTGTTTTGTTGTTTTTATTTTTTTTTTAAGATTTATTTATTATGTATACAGTATTCTCAGTACTCTGCCTGCAGGCCAGAAGAGGGCACCAGATCTCATTACAGATGGTTGTGAGCCACCATGTGGTTGCTGGGAATTGAACTCAGGACCTTTGGAAGAGCAGGCAGTGCTCTTAACCACTGAGTCATCTCTCCAGCCCCTGTTTTGTTGTTTTTAGATTCATCTTATTTAATGTATGAATATTTTGAGTACATGTGCACCATATGCAGGCTTGGTGCCTGTGGCTGTCATAAGAGAGCAGATGATTATAAACCACCAGTGGGTACTAGGAATCAAACCCTAGTCCTCCGTAAGAACAGCAAGTGTAGCATGAATAATAAAAAACCCAGAGTCAGATATTGAAGTTCAAGCTGAAGGTCAGAAAAGCAAAGCTGCCAATAACTAGCTCTTACCTCTTCCTTTGATCAAAATAAGTGATCCTGCCTCCATGAGTCCTCAGACTGAGAGTGAGACCTGTCTCCTCTCCTGGGCTGGGATTAGAGGCATGCACCACCACCACCTGGCCTGTATGACTGACTAGCATAACTGCTGGGCTTAAAGGTGTGTGCCACCACTGCCTGGCATGTATGGCTGACCAATGTGGTTGCTTTTCATTCTGATCTTCAGGCAAGCTTTATTTATGAGCGTGTGCTGGATTGGAGAGGAAGTTCAGTGGTTAAGAGCACTGGCTGTTCTTCCGAAGGACCATGGTTCAATTCCCAGCACCCACATGGCAGTTTATAACTGTCTTAATCTTATTTCAAAACTTTTCCAGGAGCCGGATGATGGTGGCGCACGCCTTTAATCCCAGCACTCGGGAGGCAGAGGCAGGCGGATCTCTGTGAGTTCGAAACCAGCCTGGTCTACAGAGCTAGTTCCAGGACAGGCTCCAAAGCCACAGAGAAACCCTGTCTCGAAAAACCAAAAAAAAAAAAAAAAAAACTTTTCCAGGCCAGGAGGCAAGAGAGTTTGTTCAGCAGTAAAGAGTGTGTGCTGTTCTTGCAGAGTACCTGAGCTTTGGGTGATTTATGACCTCCTGGAACTCTGACTCCAGGGAATCCGGTGACTCTTGCCTCCAGGAGTACCTGCACTTATTTACACAGACAAACGCACATATACACTTAATTAAAAGCAGACTAAATAAGCCAGGCGATAGTGACGCACGCCTTTAATCCCAGCACCCAGGGGGCAGAGAAAGGTGGATCTGTGCATTTGAGACCAGCCTGGTCTACAGAGCAAGTTCTAGGGTAGGCTCCAAAGCTACAGAGAAACGCTGTCTCGAAAAATAATAAATAAAAATAAATAAATACAAAATGAAAAATTAAAAATAAAAATATTTAAAAGAAAGAAAGTGCTGCAAGTCAGGAGAGTTGTAGAGATAAAGAAAGAACAAAGACTTTTCAGTGTGGTATTTGCTGTTCTGTGTAGATTTTCTGTTGAGGAAGATAAAGACTTTCTAATGAAACAATTTAACAGCATGGGAACACTTCTGTAAAATGATAGGAGGATACAGGTTTGTATGATTGTAGGTATATACATCTTCAATATGTTCTGAAAGGATAAGGAAATGGAAAAATCTAATGCTTTTTCAAGGGATGAACCAATGGATTTTCCTTCTTCTCGGCGTTTTTGTGTTTTCCGAGGTTGTCTTTTGGCTATAGGTTTACAATATTTTTTCTTACTGGACCAATTATGACTAAACCTTTTTTAAATGTTAGAACCCACTCTTTACCGTTCTGAGGATTGCTGTTTGTTACCGTTCCCTTTGTTATCTCCTGCCCACAGAAAGTAGAATCTCTACATCTCTTACTTCTGTGTTCCCATTGGTGTTGAAGTCTCTTCATTATAGTACTGGTACCCATAAGACAAATCCAAGGGGGAAGGAAAAGTGCACCTAATGCCTTCTGCGTGTGCCCTTGCCTTCTGCAGGATCTCATGATCCTTTCTCTGCTCCTTTTTTCTGTAAAGGATAAGTGCACAAAGACTCGCCCATCTTAATAAATGCTTGATGAACTTCAAGCTAGGGAATTTCAGCTATCAGAAAACCCCTCTGAAATTGGGAGAGCTTCAAGGAAATCACTTCACTGTTGTTCTCAGGTAAGGTACGCAGGTAGGAGTGCAGACCTGGCTGGCTGGGTCTCCGTGGTCTGTTCCTGTGTGTGTTGATAGGGTACAGGATCACTGGTACAGAGAGAGGGCTGGCTGGGAGAACAAGGACTGTAGAAGTGAGGAACAAATACTGTATAGTGTTTCTCCTGATAAATGGTCTTTGTCCCTCCCTCCAGAGATTCTTACAGCCATCAGAAACACTGTTCTTCAGATCCAGTTTTGAAAGATAAGGAGCCTGTGAATTAATCCGTTTGAGGTGCCTAGAATGGGCATATTCATAGAAAGATTAGGTTACTTTAACAGAGAATTATTTGTTGGTGTAAGTTTCAGTTTGGGAGCAGGCATAATTGTAAATGCCTGTAATCTCAGTAGGCAAAGGCAGGGGATCACGCGACTCCTTCAAGGTCAATCTGGTTTGGTCTCCGTGGTTTGCAGGCTGGCCAGGGCCTATATAGAAGGACTTGCAAAATAAATAAGTAAATTTCATTTGTGGGCAGTGAACAATTTTGGTAACTATGTATACAACATTCTGCCTCGATGTATGCCCTCACGCCAGAGGAGGGCACCAGATCTCAGTACAGATGGTTGTGAGCCACCATGTGGTTGCTGGGAATTGAACTCAGGACCTCTGGAAGAACAGCCAGTGCTCTTAATCTCTGAGCCATCTCTCCAGCCCCCCCCCTTTTAAAATATTTATTTATTTATTTATTATTTATACAATATTCTGTCTGTGTGTATGCCTGCAGGCCAGCAGAGGGCACCAGACCCCATTACAGATGGTTGTGAACCACCATGTGGTTGCTGGGAATTGAACTCAGGACCTTTGGAAGAGCAGGCACTGCTCTTAACCTCTGAGCCATCTCTCCAGCCCCTCCAATTTTGGTAACTACGTAGTTAAATCTGCACTACATTTCATGTGTGCTTCATTTATCTTATAATAAATTTGCACTTAAAACTGATTAAAATGAGATGGGCATTGATGGTTCATGTCATTTATCCCAGCACTGAGGGTTAAAGGACAGAGGCAGGGGAGTCTTAGTGAGTTCAAGGCCAGTCTGATCTACAACACAAGTTCCAGGACAGAGAGATCCTGTCTTTTTAAAAAAAAAAAAAAAAAAAAAAACTTGATTAAAATAATAAACCAGCAAAGTCCTCAGAAGGTTAGAAAAGGTTGCAGAGGTGAGATAAAGAAGCCACTATTATGGTATGCATCATAAAATGAGATTACTGACCATTTTTTTCCTCTGGTCAATTTGGGACCCTGCAGGAATATAACAGGAACTGAAGAGCAAGTACAGCAAGCCATGCAATCTCTGAAGGAGACCGGCTTCATTAACTACTATGGCATGCAAAGGTTTGGGACCACAGCTGTCCCTACGTACCAAGTGGGAAGGTATGTAATTGATTTCTAACTTTTAGCTTTTTTTTTTTTTTTTTTTTTTTTTTTTTTTTTTTTTTTTTTTTTTTTTAGAGTTTTGTTGTCTTGGTTTTTTGAGACATTGTCTCACTATGTAGCTCTGGCTGTTCTAGAACTCACTGTGTAGACTAGGCTGGACTTGAGCTTACAGAGAGTGACCTGCCTCTGACTTTTGAGTTCTTTTTTTATCTAAAAGAAGACTCAAAAAGTTTTCGTTGGTCAAAAAGTTTGTATTTAATTTTGTAATTTCTATCTAAAGGATATTTTTATTTATTCTCACATAACAGAAGTAAAATTTTTGTTAATGGTGTATTGATTATTTCAGGATTCTGTCATGTTTAGGACAAATGAACTACTGATCCATAAGTTCTTTGTAAGATTTATTTTATTTCAGTTAATGCATACAACAGTATGTTTTCTAAAAAAAAGAAAAAGAGGTCTGGAGAGACAGCTCAGTAAATCGCTTGCTACACAAGCATCAGGTCCTAGGTTCAGATCGCACTGCTACTCAAAAGCTGAGCGTGGTAGGACACATCTATAACCAACCCCAGTGTTGGGAAGGTGGAAACAAAGCAGATCCCTTACTCTCTCTAGCCAACAAGACTAGCCTATCAGCTAGTGAGGAGGGTGTCTGGCTTCTAGAGGCACATATATAGCACATTCATGTGCACAGTTGAAGATGTAACCTAAATAGTAAGGTTTTCCTACTACTCTTCACCGCCCTTTCAAGGGATCTCTTTTACTTTAGTTTGTTTTTCTTTTTGTTGTTTTTTTTTGTTTTGTTTTTTTGAAACAGGGTTTTTCTGTGTAATCCTGTCTGTCCTAGAACTCACTCTGTGTAATGGTAAAAGTAAAATGGCACTGTTCCCCGAGGGGCAACAGATCCCAGGCAGGGAGCCACGCGGCAGGTGAGAGACCTCAGTTGGGCAGCCAATCCCACGAGAGGATGAGAGACAGACGGATAGGCATGCCATGCAGAGTGAGGTTGGATATTTATTTAGTGGATTATGAAGGGAAAATGGGGGAGGGGAAGGAGAGGGAGGGAGGGAGGGAGGGAGGGAGGGAGAAATTGGGTGGAGGAGAGGAGCCACAGTAGCAGCTACCTCTTTGGGAGAGAGACAGAAAGGAAGGAACTCAGCCTGGATGCAGAAGATCTTGCCTCAGCAGACTGGGGTGGGGGTGGAGGGGTGAGTGGGCCCGGCTTTTCTCTTAAACGGACAGGACAGACCCTTACAACTCTGTATACCAGGCTGACCTCAAACTCAGAGATCAGCCTGCCTCTGCCTCCTGAGTGCCAAGAATAAAGGTGTGTGCCACCACACCTGTGTTCTCTTTTACTTTTCAGCAGGTAAGAGGCCAAGTGTAAAAAGCCGGGTAACACAGGCCTAAGGCATGCTCTCCAGAGTAAACTAGAGTAGAAATCTCATCAATAAATACTACTTGGTTTCACAAACATACTGTGAGAATCCTGCTGCCCAGCAGAGACTGCTATGTAAAGTAACTATTCATACAGGATTTAGAGTGATACGGGCTACAAACTGAAGGCTCTCTGAGAACATTTGTTCTTCATTCTGTTTCAGCATCTTGTCCAGTTTTTCAGTATCAAGTTGTATCTGCTTATATGATTTTACAAGGGCCAAGGGACTGGTCTGCTGTGCAGCAGCTCCTCCCCTCTCAGGCAGTGTTGTAAAGTGAGGACTGAGTTCTGAGCCTCAGACTGCTCCCTGTGAAGTAGAAATAATGCCAACTCCACGGAAGGCTGGGAATGCAGGTAGTGTTTATGCAGCACCTGTTTCTAGGCTTAAAATGTGCTAACTCATTAATAAATAGAAATCTCTCTAAATTAAGGCCAGATAGGCACAGTGGAGTCCAGGACAGCTACCTGGGCAGCCGATTAGGACTGTGAAAGGCCAGACCAGCCTGGGCAGCATAGAATGATCTATCTGCTAAATCAGAACAAGAGCAGCAAGAGGAAAGTTTAGGACTAGAATGTGGCTCAGAGTCATATGCCCCCTTTTGGGTGACTTCTACGTTACAGGTTAGGGGCGTGAGGATTAGAAATGTTAGATAGAAAGACCAGAGGTACAGAGGAAACAGAGACACAGGATAGTGACAATTCGGCAAATACTGAATGCTAAATTTTCCCCCACATTTATCTTCCATACACTTTTATACCCCAATACAAAAGACTGCTCTAACAGAACACAAAGGACAACCAGTACAGTTACTTGCTTCAATACTTGAGACTTCAAGCCATTATTTCCTGAGAAAAGTATTTGATGTTTGGGACAGTGAGCACACCCTAGACCAAGTATCCTGCAATCAGCCACTCCCTAAGTCAAACCTCCTATTTCAAAAGAAGGAGCAGAATATTCTGGACTTCTCTGATGTTTGGTCAGGGTGGACCAGCTCTATCTCTATGGACCATCTTAAGGTCCGAAACACCAAATAACCACACCCTAGGTCAGGATAGCTTGTCTTCTAGCCTACCTGTTATCAACAACTTTGAGCCCGGCCAGCCTTTCATCCCAGCACTCGGGAGGCAGAGGCAAGTGAATCTCTGTGTGTTTGAGGACAGCCTGGTCTACTAAAGCTAATTCCAGGACAGGCTTGCACAGGCTCCAAAGCTACAAAGAAACCCTGTTTCAAAAAACCACCAAAAGAAATAAAAAAAAAACTTTGAAAGAGCAAAAATAAGCTCAAACTCTCTGATCTTCACACAAGGTGGAACAGGCTTACATTTTTGGGTTCCCACAGCTCAGCTAATAGAGTGCTTGCCTACCACACACGAAACCCTAAACCAGATAGATCACCAGCACTGAGGAAGGAAAACCTGAAAAGGAAAATACAGATAAGCATACTACAGATGCTGATTGTTGTAGCACAGATAATTTAAGGAAGGGTTGTATCAATCTTTGCATTTTTGGGTAAAGCAGAAGCCCAGCCATATGACTCTATAGTTTTGTATCCCAAAGAAAATTAGTACAAATAATTGATTAGTAAAATGCTGTTAGATTTACCCAGAAACAGAAGTTGTGTAATGTGCCCAACTTAGTTCCAAACAATTTATTTTCACAGCATCAGACTGTTTTCTGCCTTCATAGAACTTACAGTATCACCATAGGATTTCCTAAGGGGAACTGCCAAGTCTCAGCATACAGTCAAACAGAAGATGAATCCAGAATATATCAAGACAATAAATGAAAAAACTCTTCCACCCCATAGCAAAAGGACAACTGGAGCTTTTTTAAATGTTTTTTCTTGGCATGTATTAATTACATACTCCAGTTGGTTTCATTATTTTCATATTCTCCCCACACATGCCCTCTTCCCTCCCTCCCTCCCTCCTCTAATCACCTGCTCCTTCCCAGCTTTCTCCACATTTACTTACGTGTATCCCAGCTGTGTCCCATTGAGCTTCATTAGAGTTGTTTACAGAAGCATGGGCCACTCCTCACTGAATGTGCATGGACCCCACTCCGTTCTGTGACCATGTGTGAGCAGTCACAGCTGCTGTGTGTTCAGGAGTGCGACGGTCATTTCATGCTCAGACGTCAGCTCTCTCCTCAGCCCTGCCTCCTACTTTTACATTCTTCCCACTCCTCTTTTGGTGCTCCCTGCTCTTTGGAGGAGATGAAATAGTTGTCCCGTGTATGACTGGGCGTTCAGATACTGAATCCAGGTCTTCTGCAGAGTTTGTCCTGTGTGGGTTTGTGTGAGCTGAATATAGGGAGGGCAGCAGACCCACTGGAGTCCAGGCAGCTGTGAGCTGCTGGATGTGGGTGCTGGGAACCAAACTCAAGCCCTCTGCAGGAGCAGTAAGCACTCTTGATAAGTGAGCCCTCCTTCCGGCCCCAGAGAAGCCTTTTATGGCAGACGATGGTCACCAAAGTCGTGTCATCATTCCCTACGTGCCTTTAAATTGAATGAGCTGATAAGTGTTTCTTATTACCGTCCTAACAATTGAGCACTTAAAGCTTATCTTATGCAAAGATAAGCCAGTAAATCCTGTTTAATTCTAGAGCTATTCTACAGAATGCCTGGACAGAAGTCATGGATTTAATACTGAAACCCCGTTCTGGAGGTGAGAAAAAGATTTGTGTTGAAATAAAGTGCATAGAATGTATAGCTAGATACTCATGGAATTACTTTAAGTAAAAGTAACTGAAGGTTGTTATTTTAAAGTTCTTAGTGGGTTTTTTCTAATTTTTAAATGCCATTTCATTTTCACAATTTTACACATAATTTTGAAATTTTAAAAACTTATCTCCTGGTTCTAGCTCTTTATTTATCTGATTTATTAATGCATGTTTAAATGTATGTTCATTTCTCTTCAGTTACTACAAATTCTCTGAGTTTATAGATAATGAGTAAATATATATGGCTATTTTGTTAAAGCATAGTATAATGACTAAAATTTTTCCAGGAAATATCTCTAAAACTATACTGTAAAAAAGGGATTTCACTGATACTTTATAAAATGTCAAAATAGTAATACTCATTTTAGGTAACTGTTTATTCTCAAGCTAAAAAAAAATCTGTTTTTAATTTTAAAGCAAGCAGTACAGGGGCAAAGAGAAGGAAAAACCTCCTTAGCTGAGGTGATGATGAACTCTTGCTGTTCATGTATGGGGCCCATGGTCTTGCTTTTGGGCAGCTGTGAGCTTCAATGCACGTGCATTTTCCCCAGTTCTATGCTCCGTATGAGGCGTGTGAAGTGATGCACATTCTTCTGTTGGCCAAGTTTGATTGTAGCTTCTCTTCTCCCATAGCTGAAAAGGGGTACTTGGTGAAATGCAGAGAAGAATGGGCCAAGACCAAAGATCCAGCCTCTGCCCTCAAAAAGCTACCTGTCAAAAGGTGTGTGGAAGGGCAGCTGCTTCGAGGACTTTCAAAATATGGAATGAAGAATATAGTCTCTGCATTTGGCATAGTGAGTGCAATTTGTGAAGTCAGGCAATGACTCGAGGCGGTTAATGCTTTTTAAACATAATCTTTAAAAAACTTGAAAGGGCATCAAGAATCCTTCAGTGGTCTTCAAAGAAATTTATTCGAGTGTACCTCATTCTGACCCTGAAAGGTGATGAGCTGGTAGAGGTGGGGATGTTGGTCGTGTTTATTAGCATTGGCACAAAAAAGTGTCTATGGAAAGTATAATTGCTAATTGAATTTAATGTAATTGAATGGGATTTGAAAGTTTTAGAACTCAGTCGGGCGATTGTTGCAGACGCCTTTAATCCCAGAATTTGGGAGGCAGAGGCAGGTAGATCTCTGTGAATCTGAGGGCAGCCTGATCTACAGAGCAAGTTCCAAGACAAACAAACTTCCAAGCTACAAAGAAACCCTGTCGCGAAAAACTGAAGTGGGGGGGGGGTTCTTACAGTCATGTCTTTTAGAACTTTAATTTGTGTCTGTGCCTATGCAGAGCATGGTCATGGACTTGAGCACACAGGCCAGGACAACCTTCAAGAGTTCATTCTCTCTTTATAGCACATCTGTCCCCAGAGATCACATTCAGGTGGTCAGTTCAAGGCAAGTGCCTTTACCTACTGAGCCATCAATATGACCCCATTATAACCATCTTCATTGGAGCTTTAGAGTGCCTTAGGAAGGGAGTTCAACAGGAAGTAGCTAAGTGGTTTCCTGTTAGCATGTTTTCAATCGAGGTGCCATATTGGTAAGCACAGTTCATATCTGTGTGTATAACACAGGACACTCTGAAGTGCTTCCTCACTGGGCTGCATTTCCAGACCCACAGTCAGACCCAGTCTGAGTTTCTTGTGTTGGGGTTACCATTAAATGAGTAAAATATTTGGGGAAACGACACTTTAAATGCTCAAGATTGTTCTGGTTTTGCCTATTTCTCCCTTCTCTGCAGATACCAAGAAATAATCGCTTAATGTATATCCATAGTTATCAGAGCTATGTGTGGAATAACATGGTGAGCAAACGGATAGAAGACTATGGGCTGAAACCTGTCCCAGGGGACCTTGTTCTCAAAGGAGGTATGGCATATATACTCTTGTTATTCAGACAGATTAGGACTCAGATACTTTATAGCAGTGTTTTTGAAATCCATCGTGGCTACTAGTTAAGAAAGAAATGTGTAGTAAGTGGGAGTTGGAAGGTCACATGAGGTCAGGCAGATAGTTTTTAATCACCAGTGAAAAAATATGTATGTGTTTTGAATAAGCAGCTAAGTCTGGGTAGTATAACAGAATAAATAACCTTTGGGCTACGATTGCCCAAAGCCCTTTACAAGCATGAATCTGGGTCTTCAAAATACGTATATTTATATATTTAATATATATTTATATTTGTGGATATGTCACAGCATCTCATCATGTCATCGGGCAGTTTCTTTACTAAGTATGTAACAGAATGGTCTGAAACATTAACATAAATGTTAATATGGGTCTAGAGCGTTGAGTCGGCTGTAAAGAGCACAGACTGTTCTTCCAGAGGAGCCAGGTTGATTCCCAGCACACCTGGTAGCTCACTGCTGTCTATAACTGCATTTCAGGGATACAGTGCCCTCTCCTGGCCACCGGGGACACTTACCACACATGATGCACAAACGTACATGCAGGCAAGACATCCTTACACACAAGAAAATAAAATAATTTTTAAAGGAAATGCTAATATCCTGTCCGCTATCAAACATTAACTGTGTTTTGGTCTTAACATCAGTTGCTTTCCCTGCGTTGCTCTGTTGTAGCGCTACTGGGAAGTATTCTGATTTTTACAAGATTTAGCACCTTGCTCAGGATTCCAGCTGATTAAAAAAGGAGGGATTCTAAGCTTCCTGGGCCTCTGCACCTGGACACCTTCTGCTTTCAACTCACTGAGATATATATTATTTTAGGATCGTGAATTCGTGAAAATGCTTTTTCTTAACCTGCTATGCTTGTGGATTTGCAGCCACAGCCACCTATATTGAGGAAGATGATGTTAATAGTTACTCCATCCATGATGTGGTGATGCCCCTGCCTGGTTTTGATGTTATCTACCCCAAACATAAAAGTAAGTTCCATGTTTGAGCCAAATATTTAAAACAAGTGTAATGTGATTAAGTTATCAGTAACCAAGAGTAAAGCAAGGGAAAAATCAATATTTGAATTATAGTCTTAAAACTTTCTTTATAGCACATGTAATGGCTAATCCCAGCAGAGGCTGGTAGATCTCTCTGAGTTCAAGGCTAGCTTGGCCTACAAAGCTAGTTCCAGACCACCAAGAGCTACATAGAAAGCTCTATATAAAAGTGTGTGTGTATGTGTGTATAAATTTCTTAATTATATATATGTACTATGTATATACACATAATATACACATTACACACACATATATATGTATAATATATATAATTTTATGGTCCTGGAAAGGAATGTATTCAGGAGAATAAATTAAAAGCTACCCCACTTCAGTATCATGGGTCTGTGATCCCAAGTGCTGAGGCTGGAGGATTGCTTCAGCCTATAAGTTGGATGCCAATCTGAGAAAAGGAAATGAAAGTTAGAATCCTCTGCCATTACTTCCTATTCTCCAGACTTTTTGTCATTATTTTTGTTACATTTGTGGTTGTCATTGGTGGTAAAGGGGAGGACTTCATTGAAGAGAAGGGAGTGTGGACTGGTATAAGAGAGAATAAGGAAGGTGGGCAGGGAAGAGCATAATCTGTTTCTCTTGGCAGCAACCAAAGAGAGAGCTCAAGATGCTAAAGCTGTTAGTGGACCATTATGGAGTTAAGGAGAAAACTCATGCCAGGAAAACTCCCAGAAATCCACAAGGATGCCCCCAGCTAAGACTTCTAGCAGTAGTGGGAAGGGTGCCTGAATTGGCCTTCATCAGTTTGGTGTCTACCCTAATTGTTATCATAGAGCCTTCATCCAGTAACTGAGGGAAGCAGATGCACAGATCCACAGCCAGGCCCTGGACCAAGCTCTAGGAGTCCAGTTGAAGGGAGGGAGGAGGGATTATATGAGCAAGGGGTCCAGATGTGATGGAGAAACCCATAGAGACAGCTGATCTGAGCTTTTGGGAGCTCACAGTCTCTGGATAAACAGCTAGGGAGCCGGCATGGGACCAGCCTAGGCCCTCTGCATGTGGGTGACAGTTGTGTAGCTTGGTCTTCTGTGGGGTCACTAGCAGTGGGACCAGTACCTGTTTCTGAGGCATGAACTGGCTCTTTGGAACCTATTCCCTACGGTGGGATGCCTTGTTCAGCCATGATGCAAAGGGAAGGAGATTGGTCCTGCCTCAGATCCCCTGAGAGGTCTTACCCCTTCTGAATGGAGACAGAGCAGGAATAGGTAGGGAAGGAAAGGGGAGGGAATAGGAGAGGAAAGAAGGGAAACTGTGGTGGGTATGTAAATTTAATTAATTAAAAATAATGGAAAAATTCCTATAATGGTAGATATTAACATTCTCACCAATAAAAAATGATCCATGTCAAAGGTGAAGAAGAAGAAAGAAAGATGCTAAAGCTGTCGGTTGCCACACAGCTGCCATGAGGGTCTGTTGGTTCTGCCTCTTTCTGAGGTATAGCTTCCCCCCCCCCCTTTTTTTTTAAATGCAGGCCAGATCACAAGTGTACTTTTTCTGGTACTTTGGATTTCTTTGCGCTTTCTCTGAGCACCCCACCTCACTTGTTCTTGCCGTGTGGCTGACCTCCATGCCTGACTCATGGCATGCTTCCTGTTTTCTTCTTCTCCATTTCCCTCCTGGACAGCTACTGAGATCTACAGCTTGCCTTCTTCAGAATTTTTCTTTTAAACTCTGAAAAAATTGTCCTTGTGCTTTTAAGAAAAAGAAACATGCGAACCCTTGTTTTAGTCAGGAACAGATAGCATAGGATAAGAAGGGGATTTATGAGGCCCTGGCTCACTTGATGATAGCTTCTGGAAAGTCCCAGGCTGTCTGCCTGCTAGAGAGGCAGAGAAGGCATTGTCCTGACTGTCACTCTGGGGCTAGCGGTACAAGAACCTAGAGAGCCAGAGAAGGCATTGTTCTGACTGTCAGTCTGGGCTAGCGGTACAAGAACCTAGAGAGCCAGAGAAGGCATTGTTCTGACTGTCAGTCTGGGCTAGCGGTACAAGAACCTAGAGAGCCAGAGAAGGCATTGTTCTGACTGTCAGTCTGGGCTAGCGGTACAAGAACCTAGAGAGCCAGAGAAGGCATTGTTCTGACTGTCAGTCTGGGCTAGTAGTACAAGAACCTAGGATCATGAAGTCCAGGAGCAGGAGAAAGGTAGTCTTCCAGGTCTTTGCCTTTTGTTCTGTTCAGGGCATGTCCACATTAAGAGTGAATCTTCCACACTGGCTCACTCACCAGTCTCTTTCAGAACCACCGTCACTGACACGGCTGCGGTGGACCCCTTAGTTGGTCTGATCAAGAGCAGATCCCCTGGGTTTCCCCTTCAGTAGCAGTGGGACAGGCTCAGCAGAAACGTGAGAATTACTAATGTTTACCGGTTTGCTGCCCGAGTGTCCTAGTTTCTGTTCCTGTGATAAAGCACCCTGATCAGAAGCAACCTAGGGAGGAAGAGATATCTTTGGCTCACACAGCCCGCTCACACTCAATCGCTGAGAAAAGTCAGGGCAGGAACTGAAGCAGGAGGAGATAAAGGAACTGGAGGAGAGCTGCTTACTGGCTTGCTGCCTCCTTAGGACAACCCAGGACACCCTGTCCAAGGAGAGCACCGCCCACGCTGGGCTAGACCCTCCTACAGCAACCAGAAATCAGGAATATGTGCCACAGAGACGCCACAGGCCAGTCTGAAGAAGCAGTTCCTTAGTTGAGGTTCCCTTCTCTCAGGTGACCCTAGTTTGTATCAAGTTAAGAAGAACTGATTGGTACACCACGTCAAGCTGATAGCCATCACAAAAAAAGGCCAAGAATGTTCCCCCCTCTCTCTTATTCCTCTCAGAATCTGGAACTTGGCTGGTTCCAGTAAAAATAAATTTAGCAGAACATTTGACAGTGCCATGGACGAGATAGAAGGGACACTAGGAAGAGTTAAGCATTTGGACCTTTGATAACATGGGCACTTCTAGTACTATAAGTTCTCGGGAGTGTGGTGAGACTGTCTTCTTTCCTTGTCCCTGTATTTCAAGCATTTGTAATGGCTACTTTGAATAAAGAAATGAGTTGACTGTGTTCCTAAGTCGTCTTATATTTGTAATAATGTAAGATGAAGTTAATGTTAGTAATCGGGAAAAGGCTCCTGAGCTACATAGCAACATTCTAGAGAGATGGCCCTGTGGTCAAGAAAGGTTGTTACTCTTCCAGACAACCTGAGTTAAGTTCCCAGCACCCAGGTGGCACACATGAGCCTGAAACTTAAGCCCCAAGGGTTTCCAGGGCCACCTTTTGACCTCCCTAGGTACCCACATGCACATATACATATATTTACACACAAACATACATACATTTCCATAAATAAAACTGAATTTGTTTAATCATGAAAAGAAAAATTAGCTTGATGGTAGCTTATAAAAAAATTAAAGGCCATGAATCCTGTGCGTGGTGACTCAGGAGGTAGAGGCAGGGTAATCACTGTGACTTTGAGGCCAACCATGGGTACATAGTGAGGTCTTGTCTCCAAGAAAGCAAAATGTTAAGGGCCAGCAAGATGGGTAAAGGCACTTGCCATGTGACACCTAAGTTTGTGTCGCTAGAACACATGTGAAGTCAAGGGTTGTCCTCTAACCTCCATATGTGTGCCCTGTCTTCCACACACGCGCCCACACACAATTAATAAAATGAAAAAAAAATGAATTAAAAAGTATCTGAGCTGGGTGTGGTGGCCCATGGCTTTAGTCCCAACACTCAGGAGGCAAGGGCAGGTGATTTTCTAAGTTTGAAGCCAGGCTGGCCTACAGAGCTCATTCCAGGACAGCTACAACTGCACAGGGAAACACTCTCTCAAATAAATAGAAAAGCAACAACAACAACAAAAATAAAAGTATCTGGAGTTACTGTTGAATCCTGTAACCTGGGGCAGATAACCAAAATCGTTAGAGGAGAGACAGTTGAAAGGACCAAAGTCAAATGAAACAACCTATGGCTCCAGTGCTTATGGATGTAGAGGCCAGCTAACATACCATGTTTCTAAGAAGTCAATAGAGCCCATAAGAAAACAGAACCAGTTTACAATAGGAGGAACTTTCTCATGTTGTGGCTTATGTAATAGTCCCCACACAAGTCTCCTACGATGTCACGTAGGAGACCATTAGAGAGTCATGGCCTAGGGTAGACCAGATGGCTTCTAGGGTCTTACGTTTTTGAACATTTAGAGTCACTGTATAAATTGTGTTTAGAAACTCCATGTAGAGTGACCTTTGGGAGTTAGTTTGGGAACTTTATGTCACAAGCCCTATAGCTGATTACAGAAATAAAGTCATGGGTGACTACACTAAAGCTGGAGGCATCTTCTAGACTAAGTTTTATTCCCTATGGGTTACAAACTAGAGTTAACTAACTTTATTAGGACAGTCTGACTGGACTTACCACATATTATGCCAGTTCTACTATAGTTCAAGCTAACCTGCTGACAGACTGCATTCCAGTTAACTATTTGTGTTTTGTACCAGTTAGTGAAGCCTACAGGGAAATGCTCACTGCAGACAATCTTGATATTGACAACATGAGACACACAATTCGAGATTACTCTTTATCAGGTGCCTATCGAAAGATCATTATTCGGCCTCAGAATGTCAGCTGGTGAGTACAAAAATGGGGCATTTTATAGAACCATGGGTTTTTGCTTTGTGTGTATGTGATTCTGTGAGTGTAAGTGCTCCGTAGCTGTTGACTGTCCTGACTACTGCTGTTACTACTGCCACCAGTTGGTATTTTTCAAGTGACCAAGAAATTAGTGTTGACCGAAGTCATATAGTAAAAGTTTCTTCTTTTACATTTTGTTGGTATCCCTGACTTACTGATATACAGAAAATGATCTCTCTTACCTTTCTTTGTAAAACATCCATTTGTTCCTGGAGTTAGAAAGATGGTTAAACAGTTAAGAACACTGACTGTTCCTCTGGAGTACCGGCATTCAATTCCCAGCACCAACATGGCAGCTCTGTCTGTAACTCCAGTTCCAGGGAATCCACACCCTCTTCTGGCATTCACACATAGTGCACAGATACATATTCAGGCAAAATACTCATACATACAAAATAAAATTAGAATTTTATACATATATATGATACTTTTGATATTTTTACTATTTGCTGAAGCTTTTCTAACTTTAAAATGAAATCCTGAACTAGTTGCCCATTGCCAGGAAATTCTTTTTCCTTTCTCTCTCTCTGTCTCTCTGTCTCTCTCTCCTTCTCTCTCCCTCCCTCCCTCCCACTCTCTCTCTCTTCCCCCTCTCTCTTTTCTTTCCTGACAATGGGCACGGAGTTGGCAAAGTTGGATTTTACGTTCTACACTCTGAAGAGCGGTTTCTCTCATAAGAAGGTGGGGGTGGGGTGGAGAATTAAAAAATAAAAATAAAGGTGATGTCAGTGGTGCTCACTGTGGAGGATATGTTAATGTCATGGTTACTTCCAGTTCACGTGTACGAAGTAAAGCCACCATGCTAGGGAAACCTTCCAAGTCATTCCATCACCCGATAGCATTTGTCATCTGTTATGAAGTAATAGAAAGGCAGTCATGCATAGAATCTGGCCTGTTCTATTCCAGGGGACACCTACTAGTCAACCTGTATGTTTTTCTGGCTCTACAAAGGGGGATAGAGAGCTTTGTGGCGTTTGTGAGTGCTCACATTCATGCTCATCTTTATTCTTTTGAAGGGAAGTCATTGCATATGATGATCCTAAAATTCCACTTTTCAACACGGATGTGGACAACCTAGAAGGAAAACCACCACCAGTTTTTGCTACTGGTAAGTCAGCAAGATGTGTGTCTGTCTGTCTGTCTTCCCTGTCTGTCTATGTCTGTGTACACATGGCACACACGTATAGATTGGAGGACAACTTGCGGGAGCCAGTTCTCTTCACTATGTGGGTCCTAGGGATCAAATTCGAGTCATCAGGCTTAGTGATGGGTACTTTGACTTGATGAGCCATCTTGCCAGCCCGCCTGCCCTGTTATCTTGAGTAAAGTTACCACATCCACTCGTCCGTACCCTCCTGTGCTCTCATTTCCGTTATTCTCTGAGGACCGTTGGGGAGAAGAATCCTAAGGAAAGGGTGTAGCTTTGGGGGGAGTCTTGGGATCTCTGGCCAGCCTGCAGCCACAAAAGTTTTGACCATGCACTTCTTTCTTGCCTGGCAGAGGGCAAATATCGGGCTCTGAAGATGGATTTCTCTCTTCCTCCTTCTACTTACGCCACCATGGCCATTCGAGAAGTGCTAAAAATGGACACCAGCATCAAGAAGCAGACCCAGCTGAATACAAACTGGCTCCGATGAGTAGTTGTTCAGAGAGAGACACAGACAAGTGCCTGCTCGATGACCTGTTCTTTTCTCTTTTAATTGTTGACCCATATTTGATTTTTAAAACTTTTATAGTAAAGGATTATTTGTATTTTTTAAAAACTTTTGTCAGCTTAAAGAAATAATTTGCAATATTTGTACACATACAAATCCTGAGGATCCTAATTATAGCTCAGAAGATATAAATTGGTCAGAATATACTTTAGGTACTTAAATCCTAGTACACTATCAGCATTATGATTTTATAACAATAAAAGGGGGACTTTGGTTTAAAGTAGCAGCTTTAGGTTTTGCTGTGCACCTGAAGTACAAACACCAGGAATTTTTATAAGTCCTTAATTGAATATACAGTGGTTCATCCAAGAGCAATTGTAGCAAACAGATCTCATCTAGACATTGGAGTCCATACTTAACCCACTGTTCTCATGTTGGCCCAATGGTGACAAAACACCCATAGGTTTATTTTTTTTTTTTTTTTTTGGTTTTTCGAGACAGGGTTTCTCTGTGGCTTTGGAGCCTGTCCTGGAACTAGCTCTGTAGACCAGGTTGGTCTCGAACTCACAGAGATCCACCTGCCTCTGCCTCCCGAGTGCTGGGATTAAAGGCGTGCGCCACCACCGCCCGGCTCACCCATAGGTTTATAAATATGACATGGTCTTCATTGTGTGGCTGTGTGTCAGATTCAGATAAGCGTTTGTATACATCTTATCTTGAGTGGCTCTCACGTTGATAGTATCAGTGCATTTCCAGGGAGGTTTTTTTCTTGATGGAGAGATGTAGTTTTGTTTTTTTTTTTTAACCAGGCAGTGGTGGCACAAGCCTTTAATTCCTGCACTTGGGAGGCAGAAGCAGACGGATATCTGTGAGTTCGAGACCAGCCTGGTCTACAGAGCTAGTTCCAGGACAGGCTCCAAAGCCACAGAGAAACCCTGTCTCGAAAAACCAAAAAAAAAAAAAAAAAAAAAAAAAAATATTATTGGTTAAGGTATAATTTTCCTCTAGGTGCCTTTTACTTTCAGGACTCTTTCCACTGGACTCTAACGTAATTAGTGATCAAAAAGAAAACATGGAAAACTTACAAGGGCTCCCGTCAGCAATGCTAACCTGTCACCAGCTGCTTCAGCATTTCCATCTTGGGCACCACCAAAAAACCTTTCTCTGAAGGAATGGATATGCCTTTGCAAAATTGTATGACATGACTCTACTTATTTTATTTTCTATTATTTCAAGAAACAAATGTAATATTTTTTTGAGAATTCCTTTCTTCTAATTATGTAAATAAATCAAATAAATATTCTAAAACTGAGTGTATGTAAACATTTTGTCCCAGACTAAAAGAAAGTAAGGCACTCCATGAATGAAGGGTCCTTGGCCGAGGTGACGTGCAGTGTCTTGGTGAGGTGTTTGGAATGTGAGAATCAGGTACAGTAGCATCCACTGGGGATGGCATGGCCTGGGCTCACGGCATCCCTCCCAGTGTGCTTTCTGGGGTGTAGAGAAATGACTGGGGAAGAGTGACTGGCGTGTGACCTAGAGCTGACCCTGAAACACCCCTGAGAACCTTTCTTCATATTGGCCTGTGCCACTGCTAAGACTGCAGAGGAGAAACAGAACCAATAACTGAGTTATTTATGAGAAGACTTGGTCTCCTGTTGGAAGTGTTTGCAGTACTACATGTAAATTAACATTTAAACAAAGAAGCTCAGCTTATAGTCCTCATCTGGGAAATACTTTGAGGCCTGTGTGCAGAGTTAATTTTCCTGGTCATGTCAGCCAATTTCACCAATTTGTTTATGTCTCTGTCTTTTTAAAATTACATTTTATTGTATGTGCACACATAATCTTTTTAAAATTACATCTTATTTATTGTATGTGTGTGCATGCCTGTTTGTGTGTTCATGTACACGTCTCACGGCATACATGTGGATGTCAGAGAACAATTGCAGAAGTCAGTTATCTCCTTCCATCATGGAGTCTCAGAACCAAACCCAGTCATCGGTCTTGGCACCAAGCACCTGTGCACTGAACCATCTCATTGGCTCCCTGTATAGGCATCATTTTAAATATTAACGAAAAAAATAATGATATGAGTCAGATTCTTCAAGCTATTTTGAGACTTGAGAATATATGTTTAGCTGTAGAAATTTGATGTTGGATAAGCCATCACCTTGGCATGGAAGTCAGAACACTTCCCTTGACGTTAACAGTAGGAAAAGGACAAACTGGAACGTTTCCTAACGCAAAAGTACGGTGAAGCTTAGTGTGGTGACAGCAATAGGGAGGCTGAGGCTGGATTACCGTGAGTGTGAGGCCAGGTGTACACTTGAGAGCTGCATAAGTGAGTTTTAAAGGGGCAGGGCTTGGTGGCTCGTGCTTTAATCCCAGCATGCTAGGCAGAGGCAAGCGGAACTCAGTGAGCTAGAGACCAGCCAGAGCTACAAAGAAATCACTAGGTAGTCAAATCTGGCCTTAAATTCAACAGTCCTAGCTGGATTTCCCAAGCCCAAGAGTGCAGGCATGAGCTACGTACCTGAGCTACATGCCTGCCTCCTATGAAATGTTTTATTTTTAGTTTCATATTACAGACAATTATAGTACTAGGTAGCCGTTATTTACTGTAGGGTGATCCTTCCATAAGCTCTGACTGTTGCTCTCATTGGTTAAATAATAAAGCTGCTGTCTGATGGTGGTGGTTCAGGCCTTTAATCCCAGAGGTAAAGGCTTAAAGGTAGGATTTCGGGTTTTTTTTTTTTTCTGGTTTTTCGAGACAGGGTTTCTCTGTAGTTTTGGAGCCTGTCCTGGAACTAGCTCTTGTAGACCAGGCTGGTCTCGAACTCACAGAGATCCGCCTGCCTCTGCCTCCCAAGTGCTGGGATTAAAGGCGTGCGCCACCACTGCCGGGCTAAAGATAGGATTTCTAAATTCAAGGCCAGCCTGGTCTACAGAGTGAGTTCCAGAACAGCCAAGGCTACATAGAGAAACCCTGTCTTGAAAAAACAAATACATAAATAAATAAGTGATAAAAGCTGCTTTGGCCTATAGCCAGGCAGAGCACAGGTAAAGCCACAAGACACATGACAAAACATAGATTGATAGAAATGGGTTAATTTAAAAGTAAGAGCCAGTTAGTAATAAGCCTGAGCTGTTTGGCCAAGAATTTTGAGTGATTACTTAAAAGTGGCTGTGGGACAGGTTGGAACAGAGAAACCTCTATTTACAATTAACAGACACAAACAAGAAACAAAACTCCTAGTTCTCCGAGGCTTAGCGATTATTTAATTATCATTTTCAAAGGGAAGGCAGGGAGAATACAAGAACCAGAAGATGAGGAGAAGGGCTATGAGGTTCTATCTTCTGGAATGGCATGGCCATTACAACCATAAATCACATAGCAACTGTGTATGTCAAGGGCCAGTCATACAGTGCGGAGAGATTCACAGGTGGAAGGGTGACCAGAGATTGATCTATGAAGTAGTGAGAGTAATCAATGCATTTTTATGTATGTGAAATTGTCAAGCAGCAAATTTAATTCAAGTGTTTTAAAGATGGTTGATTTCAAATATTTGTGTAGGTGGCCATTAATCTAAAAAAAAAAAACAATTCCTAGCAGATACGGGAATTTCTGTAGTTGAGGTACTGAGAAATTGAGGCAAGAGAATTGAGAAATTGAGCAAGAAATTGAGCAAGAAAATTGCTTAATTACAGGAGATTGGAGCCAGCCCAGGCAACAATAGTGAGCAAAATCCCAGCTCAAATAAATGGATAAATAAATAAATTTCTGGTTGATTCCTAGATCAACCAGAATTTGGCCTCAGCTGCAATAGTACATGTAGTATTTATATTAGGATAGATTCTGTAGCCAATTTGAATGAAAAGAATGTGCAAAAACTAAGTGAAATAAGAGTCCCAAGTACTGCATATAAATGTGATCTGGGTGCCAGACTATGCTGGTTTGAGGTTTTGTTTTATCTTGGTATTTTGAAACAGGGCCTCATTAACTTGTGCCCTAGGCTGTTGTTAAACACAGTTTCCTTCTGCCATAACTTTCCAAGTGCTAGAATAAAAAGTGTGTACCACCATGCCTGATTGTGTATGTACATTTTATTTGTTTTTCTGAGACAGGGTACCTGGTTACACTTGAACTCGTGGCAATCCTCCTGCACCACCCCGCAAGTGTGTGGATTAAAGGCATGTGTTACCATGCCCAGATTTAGTATGTACGTTTTTGAAACATGAAAATGAGTTAAGACCAGGGCTGAGAATATGACTCAGGTGTGGGGGGCTCGCTGAACATACAAGAAGTCCCAGGTTCCGTTCTCAGCACCACTTAAAACTGGATAATGTTGGGTAGAGGCAGGTGGATCAGAGGTTCAGGGTTATCTTAGGCTGCGTGGTGAATTCTAAGCCAGCCCACGCTAGATGTGACCCTGTCTCAAATGAAAATAAAAGCGGTCAAGAACATGAACCATGTCTTGTTTCAGACATCAGAAGTGAGATGGGAGCAGA
Source organism: Microtus californicus (assembly GCA_028537955.1). Lineage (NCBI taxonomy): Eukaryota > Metazoa > Chordata > Mammalia > Rodentia > Cricetidae > Microtus > Microtus californicus. The sequence continues at coordinate 17,046,556 of JAQJZF010000027.1, read as the reverse complement.
GAAGTTCCCAAGCTGTTTGGCCAAGGTCTGACCTGTTTATTGAAAGGGATTTGTGGGACTGGCAGGGTAATTCATCTGGCAAGGCATTTGCTACCAAAATGTCATGAATTCCGTCCCCAGAACCCACATGGTGGGATGCAAGAACTGCCCTCCACTAGCTGTCTTCCAGCCTAACACACACACACACACACACACACACACACACACACACACACACACACACTGTAAAAACTGTAAGGAAAAAAAAGAATTTGCTTACATAGTGAAGGATAACAAAGCTTTTTCTTTATTCAGTGAAATCACCTTTCTCACTTCATGGTGCTGCATTCCTACAGGATAGGAGTTTTTGGTTTGTGATCATGAACTCTTTGGAAAATCTAGTGAGAAGAATGATACACTGTCTCCAGAGAAGAATGAGAGAGGCTTGCTTTTGTATTTCTGCTGACTTTAGCTCCTCTGTCCCAGCAGCAACAATTCAGCCCTTCACAACCAGATATGTAGGCAGCGACTCCATATTGGAGAGTAGTACCCTAGTTAACAAACAATCGGCCAAGACACATTTCTACTCAGGGCAGGTCTTACCTGTGATGCTGATGACTAAAGGCAAGTGCACTGAGTTCCAGTATGGCACTGCAAGTGGGATTCAATTGCAATTAGATATTAAGGCTCAGGATCTCCCACTTGAAATAGAGTTCACTTAAATTTCAGCACTAGGGAGGCAGAGGCAGGCAGATCTCTGAGTTCCAGGGCAGCCAGAGCTACACAGAGAAACCCTGTCTTGGAAAACCAAAAAAAATAAAAGAAAGAAATAGACCCCAGCAGGGCATGGTATTGCACACCTTTAATCCCAGCACTTGGGAGGCAGAGACAGGTGGATCTCTGTGAGTTAGAGGCCAGCCTGGCCTACAGAGTGAGTTCCAGGATAGCCAGAGCTGGCTGTTACACAGAGAAACAGTATCTGGGAAAAACAAAAGAAGGAAGGAAGGGAGGGGGAAGGAAAGAGAGAAAGGGAGGGAGGAAGGAAGGAAGGAAGGAAGGAAGGAAGGAAGGAAGGAAGGAAGGAAGGAAGGAAGGAAGGAAGGAAGGAAGGGACCTCACTTTAGGAGTCTCCCTTTAACACACCTTGCTTCCAGGCTGCTTTTCTGACTTCCTCTAGGATCACCTGTTAATCCTTCTGTCCACCCTTCCCACTAGATACCAACATCCACAGGTTTAGTCAAAGCAGATTTAAAGCTGGGTTGCTTTGCTCTGTACTGAAAATGTATTCTCCAGAAAATCTGAACTATTGAAATTAAGAACTTCTTCCCCCTAGCCAGGCATAATGGAGGCAGAGGTAAGAGGATGCCTGAGGTGCAGGCCAGCCTGGTCTATATAATGCCTTCTAGGATAGCCACAGCCAGGGCCACATTGAAAGACCCTGTCTCAAAACAGAAACGATAGAAACTTCCTCTTTCACTGCAGTTGGAAACTGTGTCTAGACTCTAGGTCAATGGTTCTCATAATGCAGCGACCCTCTAATACAATCCCTTATGTTGTGACACCCAACCATAAAATTTGCATTGTGACTTCATAGCTAATTTTGCTACTGTTCTGAATCGCAATATAAAGACCCTGTGAAGGGGTCATTCAACCCACAAAGGGGTCGAGACCCACAGGTTGAGAACTGCCGCTCACAGGGACCATGTTATGGTGGTGTCTTGGGAGACTGCGGTGCTGGCTTCGTGTTGTGATTTTTCCACCTGTACTAAAGATTCCTGGGAACTCACCAATATGTGAAAAGAGACAACCAGAAACTGTAACCTTTGACTCCTGGTATATATTTACCACCCCACTGAAAAACATACATTTCTTTAAGCCAGCTCTCCCCAGTAGAGATGGAATGTGAGCCACATGCAGTACCATCCGCAGGAGGATGATCCCTGACCCTGAGCCTTGGATGGCAGTGACCCTAGACACAGTGGGTTTTTTCTTATCCAAACATAAGGCCATAATTAGATTAGAAATAAGAGAATGGAACAATTTTAACAATATTACAAGATTTGAATGCATGTGCTCTTTCCTCCCACAGCATCTTACTGCACTGGACTGGACTTTCAGATAACAGTTGGTTACAAATAACTGAAACCCAAGCTGAAGAAGAGGGGCTGCATAACTGAGTTTTCCAGTAACCACATGAGAAGTGAAATTAATTGCATGTAATTTGCTCAGCATATCCAAAATGTCATTTTAACTCATAATTGATATAAAGAACTAAACATTTTACCTTGTCTTTTTTGTTGTTTTTTGACAAAGTCCTCAAAACCTAGTGTTTATTATAATTAAAGTGCATGCTGGGCTGGGGAAACGACTCACTGAATAAAGGGCTATACCAGAATGAGGACTAGAGCTCAGATCCCTAGAACACATGTAAAAGCCAAGTGGTTGTAGCGCTACCTATAGTCCCAGCATTCAGGGAGACAAACAGGATCCCAGGGCAAGCTGGGCAACTAAGCTAGTAAGAATTGGAGAGTTTAGGGTTCAGAAAGAGCACCTGATGAGGACAACCGATGTGTACTTTGGCTTCCAGTTGCACATTCACAGAGGTGCAGCCACCCTCGTGTAAACACAAGGATACATACACAACACATACAAGAAACAATACAAGACAATAAACCAATAAATCTTAATTTGGGCCTGTCCTATTTCCAGTGCTCAGTAACAATATGACCAGTGGCTGCCATATTTGCTTATCAACTTCAGAAAGATCACTTGTTCTTGTCACATGTCACCAGTGTAAAGGTAAATGATCTTGAGTATTGAAGTTTAATTTGAGGTCTGGAGAGATAGCCCAGAGGTTAAGAGCACTGATTGCTCTTCCAGAAGACTTAGGTTCAATTCCCAGCACCCACAAAGCAGCTCACAACTGTCTGTTACGCCAGCTCCAGGGAATCCAACACCTTCACACACAAACATACATGCAGACAAAACACCAATGCATATAAAATATTTTAACATTTTTAATATTAAAAATAAAAATTTTAAAAATAAAGTTTAATTATTAAAACTTGGAATATATAGATTGGAAGTCAGGCTAGGTAAATGTGAAGCTTTTTGTTGTGGTGGTGGTCGTGTTTGTTTTGTTTTAAACCTGGGTGTCTAGAAGGCACTGTGTAGACCAGGCTAACCTCAAACTCAAAGAGAACTACCTTCTCTGTCTTCTGAGTGTTTGAGGTTATAGGTTTGAGCCACCACACCAGACCTAAAACTTTTAAATTATAATTTGTGTGTGTGTGTGTGTGTGTGTGTAGGTGCAGGTATAAGTGTAAATGCATGAATGGGTGTAGAGGTCAAAGAAATTTTGGGAGTCAGTTCTCTCCTTCAGTTATGTTGAACTCAGGGAACAAACCGTAATTTCGGGCATGGCAACAAGGGCCCTTACTCTGTGTACATACACACATTTATGTATGATGTGTGCTCACATTTGTTGTGTGAATGCTGACTTATGTGGAGGTCAGAGGACAACCCTTGGTGTTGATGCTCTTTTTCTACTGGTTTTTGCTACTATTTATTGCTGGCCCGTAAGCTTCTGGTGGATTCTCATTTCTCCACCTCCCACCACACCATAGGAACCCTGAGATTACAGAAATGTGCTGTCTGCCTTTCCATGGATTCTGGGGATCCAAACTTGGGTTCTCATGTTTGCACAGTAAGCTCTTTACCTTTTGAGCCATATCCCCAGTCCTAAATGTAATTTTGAAATGCTTAATGGATTATTGAGATTTATTGTGGCTGGGATTAAGTAAATTTGCTGTCAGAGCACATAAACAAACATGGTTGCTAGTTGGTTCTGAAATATTTTAGGAGGCTTCAATTCCTGTTCTATAAACAATACTGTGTTAATCCTCAGCACAACTTGTTTAGATTTCAGATTACGGATTCACGGACTATGAATTGAGGTTTAGGAGGATGAAAATGAGGACAGTATGAAATAATAAAATTGTGTGGATGGCTAATAAAGCTAGTAACGCAGGCTAAACACAATGGTAAAACTATTGGAGTCTGAAGTATTCATCTATTTGGTAATTACACCTTTAATTCATGTACCCACAACCCCCAGATTTAAAATATAATGCTTAAATATTTTTAGTGATTTGGAGTTCTACAGCCGTTATCATAATCATTATTACTATAGTTTTATCACATCCCTAGAAGGACCTCCGTACTCCACTCACTTCAAACCCCCACACATGGAAACCAATGCTTTCTTGGCAGGAATTCCTTAAGTCTGTAAACTTGTCTAGTCATAAATGGAAATATGTGATATTTGGAACTAGAGAGATGGCTCACGAGTTAAGAGCATTGGCTGCTCTTTCAGATGACCCGGGTTCAATTCCCAGCACCCACATGGCAGTTCACAACGGTCTGTATCTCCAGTCCCAGGAGATCCAGTACCCTCTTCTGGCCTCTCTGGGAATCAGGCATATACATGGTATACATAGCTACATGCAGGCAAAAATGCCCATACACATAAAATAATAAAATAAAAATGTCTCAAAAATGTAAGTGCTTCCTTCCTGAGCATCTCAGCTTCGTTAGGGTCCTGCACAGTAATTAGGAGAAAGTTCCAAAAGTGGAAATCTGAAATTAGGTAAGCTTCTTTAAAAATAGCTCAACTTATTGATATATCTATTTAGCTTCCCTTTTTTAAAAAAGGCATGCATTACTCATCCCGTAAACATTTGCTGCATTCCTCATTTGTGGAAAGCACTGTGCACAAGAGGTAGAGGCAAGAGACCATCACCAATTCAAGGCTAGCATGATCTCCACAGTGAGATGCAGGTTAGAACAGGTTACATAATGAAAGTGTTTCAGAAAAAAGGCACTGTAGTCATATCTATCGGTACATCTCATCTCAGGGACTCCTGAAATGAATGTTTAACACTCTCTGGCATACACCAACTGATGACGGGAGAAAATCAGTTTGAAGGCTATTGACAAACCAGACAGGAAATCCTGACGGTATAAGAGATTTCATTCATGAGTCACTAAGAGTGGAGATTAGTTTGAATGAGAAAGTAAGTTAAGAATGTAGCTCTCAAGTGTGTTAGATAGTTTTATTTGTCAGTTTGATACAATGCAGAATTACCTAGAAGAAAGACCACTGAGAAAGCCTGTGAGAGATTAATTATATTAATTAACGTGGCAGAATCTGCCCACTATGGGCACAGCATTCCCTGTGCTTGGGGTCCAGGAATGTATACAAATAAAGAAAGCTTAAAATATTAAAGGGGGGTTGTTGAGGAGATGGCATGTTTTGCTCTTGTTCAGATTCTAGCTCTCAAGTTAGGCAGCTCACTGTTCCAACTCAGAGGGATCTAATGTCCAAGGGCATCTTTACTCATGTGAGCATGCCTACATAGACACACACACACACACACACACACACACACACACACACACACACACACTTAAAAATAATGAAGAAAGATGTCTGAGCACCAGCAAGTTGTATGAATCCCCTGTTCTCTGCTCTTGCCTGTGATGTAATATGGCAGCTGATTCCAGTGCCTGCCTCCCTGACTTCCCCACAATAAAGAACTGTAACCTGAAGTTGTGAACCATATGAACCCTTTCTCCCTTTGTTCGGGTATTTTGTCTCAGTAACTAATGAGAAAGGAAACTGACTCCTCCAGTCCAACCTATTGGTGCGCTCCTATAACACCAGGACTTGAGAGGTGAAAGCAGGAAGATTGGGAGTACACCCCGTGCTGCATGAGAACCTGTCTTAACAAAAGAAGCTTTGGGGACAAAGATGGGAGGGCTCTGTTTTGTCTGATCCTGTTCTGACTCACTACGGTTTGCTAAGACCAGTGGAGCAGGTACTGGTGGTACAACCAGGCCTACAAAGTGAGACAGTGTCTCACAAACAAAATCAAGCATTTGCTTTGGTAGCATATATACTAGAACTGGAACAAAACAAAGAAGTTGGGCTTTTATGTTGGTGTACAAAAGAGTTCCACAATAGCTTATAATGAAGTATAACAAAGGTTATTTTATTTATTTATCTGGGGATAAACTCACAGAGTAATGATCCACAGTTCTCTGCGTGTGCAGCCAAGAATCCAAGAGGCCTGTGCGTGCTTTTCATCTGCATTTATAGTACATGCGACCACACCCAAAGTTGGCCAGTATCTTAAAGGCTATTGACTGATGGAGTTCTTACAGAACCTCCCCCTTTTGTCTAAATAAGAGACTTCTGAGCCTAATTCAAAATTATATACAATAAGGACATGTATCAAGCATTGTCTAGGAAAAAGAAGAGGCAGAGCCAGGCGGTGGTGGCACACGCTTTTAATCCCAGCACTCAGGAGGCAGAAGTGGTCGAATCTCTGTGAGTTCGAAGCCAGCCTTGCCTACAAGAACTAGTTCCAAAACAGACTCCAAAGCTACAGAGAAACCCTGCCTCAAAAACCCAAAAGAAAAAAAAAGGTTTGGCTCAGTCATTTATTCATTTCATAATTCTTTGTATCCATTTGAGTATTGAGTATTTAAAAGGATAAGTCAGAGTACCTCTGACTCTGAGAAGTACTCACAATGCTAAATCCTTTGCCTGTACCTCCTCTCGTTGCTTATCAGTTCTGATAAGTTCCTCAATCAATTCAAATCTTTTTATCGCTATCTTTTGTAAAGCCTGAATTTCTTGACCTGTAAATATTTGAAATGATTTCATCAAATAAATTAATTTCTGGTTCTCATTCTGCACATGTGATTCCAAGTTTTTAAATCTTTCCATTAATGATATCTTCTCATCCTTAGCTATTATTTGGATGGCATGTGGATTGCCTTCCTGGAGGGATGTTCTGTCTGATAGCTTATCATAACTTTTTAGCAGATTTTGATTGTCTATTTCAACAGTATGAATCCCTTCAGATAATCTCTCAGTACCATTTTGTAAGGTTTCATAACCCATTGACATGAATTGAATTTTGCCTGTCAAATTCAGGTTATCATTTTCAATAGTATCCTTCAGCTAAATAAATAGAATCCTTTCAGCTAAAGACTGTACCATTCCTAAAAATTTCTCACTCATGACTCTGTTATTAAACCATTTCTTTAAGAATATAATATGGGCCAGGCAGTGGTGGCACATGCCTTTAATCCCAGCACTCAGGAGGCAGAGGCAGGTGGATCTCTTTGAGTTCAAGCCAGCCTGGTCTACAAGAACTAATTCCAGGACAGGCTCCAAAGCCACAGAGAAACCATGTCTTGAAAAACCAAAAAAAAAAAAAAAAAAAAAAAAAAAGAAAAGAAAAAAAAAGGATATAAAATGAAGAACAAAGCTATTAGCCACCATCGTTACAAAAATATATGCACAAGGTAGCTCATATAGCTCTTACAGAATTCCATCCATAGTAGAAAAAAAGGTTGTTAAATTCTTGGATGGTGATATTGCCTGCATTATATTGGTGTTGGTGTACAATTTTCAAATTGATTTATTTTTTTTTTGGTTTTTCGAGACAGGGTTTCTCTGTGGTTTTGGAGCCTGTCCTGGAACTAGCTCTTGTAGACCAGGCTGGTTCAAATTGATTTATTAATCAAATTAACTTCCGCTATAATTTTCAGGAAATTATTGTAAGTGTAATAATCGTGATTGGCCAGCAGGTGTCGCAGTTTCGGCACTAAGGCAGGTCCTAGATTAGTACCTGAGACTTAGAAATACTAACAAATTTAGTTAATTACTTAAGAGCAACACGTCTGCATACTGAAATTTTAATATCATACTGAGGGCAGAATATCAAGGAACCCAGAGTTTGCAGGCAGTAAAGAGCCACGAAGTTAATGGCCAAAGTTTACGTCAGGCATTCGCAGATCTAAACAGGGAATAGCCTGTGTTCCAGGTACATGGTTAGAGCCCTTATTCCAGAGTCAGAGCTCGGCCTGATCAGAACAGGCTTGGCAGAAGCCAGAGAAGCTGTAGAAATCAGCGAGGCGGCAGTAGCAGGCTGGACCAATGCAGGCCATAGGCAGCAGTAGGTGGGACCAAGCTATGTGGACTTGTGCTGGCAGGAAATTGCCAATTCACCACGGTGAGCCAGCCGAACCAACCCTTGCACAACTGCCCAGAGGGGTAGTTACCAGCTGCAGAGGGGTAGTTCAGCCGTGTGGTGTGGGAGAAGGTCGTGGGGGCCTGGGCAGGACCCAGCAGTGGCATGGATTCAGACCACATTGGCACAATTCGTTGGCGAACAGAAGAGTTCCACAATACCCCAGAATGGAGCATAACAAACGTTTATTTATCTGGAGATAAACTCACAGAAAGAGTAGCGATCCACAGTCCTCTGTGAGTGCTGGGAACTGGAACCGAATCCAGCAGCCAAGAGACCCAGGCACGCTTTTCATCTGCATTTATAGTACATGAGACCATGTCCAAAGTTGGCCAGGATCTTAAAGGCTATTGGCTGAAGGAGTTCCCACTACACCCGTATTAAACAAAGATGACACACAAATTCGCAACATGTTCAATAATTTTTAAAGTCATTATTCCAGATTTTTTAAATTTACAAGTATCCTTTAAAATTAATATTAGCATGGAAAATAATGAATTTCATTAAAACATTTTCCCTTTACAATTTTTCCTTGTTATTTTAAATTATATGCATACGAGTGTATGTGCACAGGAGTGCTGATGCGCTCAGAGGCCAGAGATACTGGATCCACCGAAGCTGGAGTTAGAGGTAGTTGTGGTCCACCTTACTTACAATAGGTTGCAGGATTCAAACTGGGTCCTCTCAAGAGCAGTATGCACCCTTAACCACCAGCCCCCTCTCCAGCTCCTCATATGGTGTTTCCATATCGCTGTGTCTTGTTTATATTTGCTCACCTCTGAGTCCCAGCCCTCCTCCTCCCCACCCCCTTTACACTGCCCAGCTCCCTAGTGGCACGGGGTCCTTACAGTCACATTCCCAAGCCCCTTCTGCTGTGTATTACAACTCCCCAACCTGATGTTACTCTCATAACTCGGAATAGTTACATAATAGACTAACTGACAATAACTACTTTAAGTCATGACTTCTTCCGCGTGTTTGTTTCTTACTGCATGCACTTTCAAGTTTCTGGCAAACATCGTGTTCCTTTTCCATGAGGAGCACAGCATTACTTAGCTGACACGGGAGGGCTACATACGGGCACTTTCTTCCCTGAGTCAGATACGACTCTGCCTGACTTGAGCATGGGGAGCATGGCTCTCCTAATTACCATGTCCAATCAAATTATGCATCCTAGCCCATTCTAACACAGATCTCCCCCTTTTTTCTCTTCTTAAAAAAATTACACCTGCAAGGTCTTTTGCTACTGTTTTTCCACCTGAATCAGAAAAGAGCCACTCTAACTTTTTTCCCATGATAAATAAAGGATCACTCTGTGAAAACAGGTGTTTGGGGTGCCGGAGAAAACCCCCACTGTGTAGGGTTGGTGGGGGTGCTCCTTCAAGATAAAACACTGGTTAAGTTTTTGCCCTGTTGAATAGAGCCTTTGTTATAGAGAATATTTAAGTATATTTTAAAATACTCTTTAGTTCTTCCATTGCAGAATTATGGTGTTTCTTGCCTTCTCAAAGTGAGAAGCCAGTCAAATTCCTGTATCTAAAAAAACAACTCTACCTACTATCCACAGATGTTCCTCATTTTTTTTTTGGAATAAGATAATTGTTTCACAAATGGTCTTTATTTTTACAATGAACACTAGAGCCTTGTTTCAAGGATCAAGCAGCTCACAATACTTTTATGCAGAATCCATTGATTCCAGGGGTTTGATGATGCCATCCTTTATCATGGATGCACTGGGGTTGACAACACACTTCAAGAAATGAGTTTCAGGAGTCCTGATCAAAGAAATCAATAACAATTCCAATTTCCTTCATGGTAGTGTTGGATCTTGTCATTGAATAACAGTGGGAAAGAAAATACTGAACAAAATAAGATGCATCTCTTTGTAATCTATTCTCACAATTTTTGGGGGAGAAAGCACAACTGCAGCAATTACCCAGGGTCAAACATGCAGAAGTCTTCATTTTAAGTCCAAGCATAGAGGAATTCTCCCAGATGGCAAAAAAAGAATACAATGGAGAAATACGGATACAGCACTAAATACAAAGAAATAAAATAGAAAAATAAGAAAAGAAAACTCTCTAGGTGTGACCCCTAGAGAGCCTGTCAGGCAGAGTGAAATTCATCTTCTTTTCAGCTAAGCCAGTCCAAATGTTTATCAAAATCTTTTAATTCTGCTTGCTACAAAACAAACACTGCATCTTTTGAAGACCCAAGTTCCTCATTTTTGTGTGGAGCTGAGAGTTCTTATATCTTGACTCAGAAGCAACAGTAAGTGGTCTGGGTCACTGGGTGTGGTTTGAGCATATATGAGACCACAAAGCCTGTCCCCACAGTGACACACTTCCTCCAAAAAGACCTTACCTACTCCAGCAAAGCCATACCTCCTAATAGTACCACTCCCTTTGGGGGCCATGTTTTCAAACCACCACAGTTTCCTTCCCTTCCTTTTCATCATTTCTTCTGTTAGCAAATACTTGTGGAACACATCAAAGTACGAGGCCCTGTTGCAAGTGCTTCTGCCTGCAAATGGTTCTCTAAAGGATGGGCAGGTGGCTAGGGAAGACATGCCCCCTCCAAAGAGAAGCTCACACCAGCTGAAGAAAGTCAAACTGACCTCGAGACCTGCTGTGGGACAATGATCTTGTACCCTGTAAAGATTTGTCAGTTATATGGCTTTAATAAAATGCTGATTGGCCAATAGCCAGGCAGGAAGTATAGGCAGGGCAGCGAGAACAGGAGAATTCTCAGAAGAGGAAAGGCTGAGTCTGCATCCAGATGCAGAGGAAGCAAGATGAGAATGCCTCGTTGATATTATGAACTAATATAAATTATGAGTTAATAAGAAGTTTGAGCTAATAGGCCAACCAATTTATGATTATTATAGACATCTGTGTGTTTCTTTGGGACTGAATGACTGCAGGACCATGCGGGACAGAAACCTATCAACAGAGACCCAGCTCCAAGTGTGAAATGCAACTATGCTTTCCAGAAAAACACACAGGACCCCTTCCATCCATAGTATGGCCCTCCTTAATTTAGCAACTATGGGGCTTCTCAGCTGCTATGGGCTTCCTGCTCCACACACTGTTCACTTGGTGAGCCATACAGCTTCTACCTACATGGAAATGCCAAGCTCTCCCCATTCAGGCTACCTGCTGGAGAATAGACCTTTTCCAAAGAAATTCACAGTCACTTTGTCCCAGACTAGCTAATCTTTGAGAGTATGAAGTTCACTTTGAGCCTATGTTGTGTATCTGTCTCCTCCAATATTGAAACTTTCCATCTTGTAGGAAAGTTGCTTAATCAAGAGAATGTCCCTGAAACTAATAAGATTCACTAGGCCCCTCCCTGCCAAAGTAAGCATTAGAAGCAGAACTTCCAGGAAGACTCAGACAAGCTGAGCTGCAAAGAAGACTGTGAGGCTAGATCAGCTGCTTGGAAGAGGCAGAAACCAAGCTTCTTGTAAGAGTTTTAGAATAGGGCTGGAGAGATGGCTCAGTGGTTAAGAGGATTGCCTGCTCTTCCAAAGGTCCTGAGTTCAATTCCTGGCAACCACATGGTGGCTCACAACCATCTGTAATGAGATCTGGTGCCCTCTTCTGACCTTCAGGCATATACACAGACAGAACATTGTATACATAATAAATACATTTTTTTTAAAAAAAAAAGTTTTAGAATAGAGTCACTTCAACCTGTTGAACTGTCTGCAGTCTGAGCAGTATGCTCAAGGTTCCCAGCTTTGTGAGCTGTCACTCATGCTGGGGTGGGCTTTTGTGATGCAGCTGTCTTTGAGTTTCTGGTCCTGTAGATAACTTCTCACCCATATTTCTGCAAATGGCTGCAATAAAACTCATTGGCTCACCAAGTTGGACTGTGGTGGTATGTTTACTTTGGTCTGTTGTGAGATCCCTATCTGGGATGAGTTGATGTGTGCAGCATCCATCCCATAAAAGTTTAGCCACACAACAGCCCGAGGATCAAGGCACACCACATAGAAGGAAGAAGGAAGAAAAGCAGCAGGAAGTGGAGGACCAAGATGAACACAAAAATAACAGGACCTCATAGGCAAGCAGACAACTCATGAAGAAATGTCCAGTCTTCAAACTCATAAGAAGAAAATTTAGAGCCAACAATTCTAACACTTAAGAACCCTCTGGAAAAAAAAAAAAAGTTAAAGCCAGGCATGGGCCTTTAATTCTAGGAGGAAGAGGCAGGTGGATCCCTGTGAGTTGGAGGCCAGCTTGGTCTACAAAAGCTAGTTCCAGGACAGGCTCCAAAGCTACAGAGAAACCCTGTCTTGAAACCACCCTCCCCCCAACCCCCCAAAAAAGGAAAAGAAAACCTCTGATGGGGTAAAGCGCTTGCCTAGCAAGCACAAAGCCGTGGCCCTTGGGTTCAGTCCTCCGCTGGAGGGAATCCCTCTGATGCACTCTGGGAGTACACTGGTGTACACTGGTGTCGTTGGTAGGCGAAGCTGCACTGGTGAGGAATGAATTACAGAACTCAACAAACACACGTGGGAGTTAATTAGGAAAAGACGGGTAAGGGGCAGGAAGTGTGGCCAACTGGGAGGGGAGTGGAGAAAGGACTAATTAGCGGGGAGCTGACCTGAGGAGCTTTATTGGGCGAGGGGAAGGGAATGGGAAAAGGAAGGGAGAAGAGAGAGAGGGGAAGATAAGAGAGAGAAAGAGAGAGACAGAGAACGAGAAAAGAGAAGAAGCAGGAAAAGTACTCGCCTACAGAGCCTTAGGCAGCCAGCATGACTTAGGGATGTGCCTTGGTTGGTCGCAGAGCCCCTGGGCTGACTGGGTGTTTGCCTGAATCCCGGTAGGTGGCCGGCCCAGCCGAAAGGGTCAGAGTAATGCTAGAATTCTAACAAGTGGAGCATCGCAAGAGCTCCCAGAAAATTATGTCCAGCCACCACTTGGCCCAGAAATCAAAAGGAAAACCAATAGTAGAGAGGAAGGACAGGAGTTTAATCATTTAACCTTACCGAGGAGACAGAGAAGATTAAGCATGTCACCTTCACCTTGGAGGGGAAGGCTGACACACACTCATATTGTCCAGGGAGGGGATGGGAAGGGGGTATGCCTAATTAAGGAGTCTTGGTCCAACTGTGGTTTGGTTTATCATTATCTCAGGACTGGTCATTATATCAGGACCCTGTCCTGAGAAGGGTCATTGCTGCCTAAGGAGAAGAAGATAAGACTGTTCACACAAGATGTTTATTCTTCAGATCTGTTGGGAGGGTGACTAAGAACGAGGTGAGCAGGTGCAAAATGAAGACAGAGATGCCAAGGGTTTTTCCCAATTTTAGTTAATTAGACCTAAGTGGAAAATCAGTGCCTTTGTCAAATGTGCCTTCAAGTTCTTGTGAGAAACTCACACCAACCAAGCTCTGACTTCCCCAGTATCTTACAGTATAATTCTAACTGTCCAGAGGGAGCTGGTGCCAACACTGACGGCTCCTGTTCCAACAGCACCACGAGCCCGGCTTTCTTACTTCTTACCAACTTATTTTCGTTTGTTTTTTTTTTTTGTTTGTTTTTGTTTTTGTTTTTCAAGACAGGGTTTCTCTGTAGCTTTGGTGCCTGTCCCGGAACTAGCTCTTGTAGACCAGGCTGGCCTCGAACTCCCAGAGATCCGCCTGCCTCTGCCTCCCGAGTGCTGGGATTAAAGGCGTGCGCCACCACCACCGGGCCCTACCAACTTGTTTTCAATCAGGAATTCCTACGACTCCCACCCTCAGACGAAAAGTATGCAGGAGCAGCTCACAGCACTGACAGGTTTATTACACAGGACATGCTTCAAGGATAGCCGGATTGAAGAGATGCTTCAGTGAAGTTACAGGGAGCAGAAGAATAGAATTTCCAGACAGATCAGCCCTTCAGTGTTGTCACTGAGTCCAACAGTCTAGCGGTTCTACAGCAGTCTTGTCACAGGGGCATGGATGATTAAATTAATGATGTTGGGTTAAGTCAGCCCTTCTTAAGTGAAGACAGTCTAAAACTCCAGCCCTCCACTCCAACCCTGGCTGGTTTCCCTGACAACAACCCAAATTCTGTGGTTGTCTAAGAACCCAGAAGAGCCTTATTTTTTTAAATATTTATTTATTTATTTATTTATTTATTTATTTATTTATTTATTTATACAATATTCTGTCTGTGTGTATGCCTGCAGGCCAGAAGAGGGCACCAGACCTCATTACAGGTGGTTGTGAGCCACCATGTGGTTGCTGGGAATTGAACTCAGGACCTTTGGAAGAGCAGGCAATCCTCTTAACCACTGAGCCATTTCTCCAGCCCGAAGAGCCTTATTTTGAATAACTATCTTTTTATTTGTTTTTCACTCATGTCTGTGTTTTGCCTGCATGGATATCTGTACTTCACATATGTGCAGTGCCCATGGAGGCCAGATGAGGGAGACAGAGCCTCTGAAAGTGGAGTTGAAGGCAGCTGTGTACTATCAAGTGGGTGCTGGAAACTAAATCCGGATCCTCCAGAAGAACAGCTAGTGCTGTTCTTGTTCTTGTTAACAACTGAGCCATCTCCCCAGCCTCCAATAGCTGTTTCTTGTCACTTAGGAAATTCATAGTTTTTAGGAACACTGTGCCAGAGTTGAAAAAGACCAAATACACAGTTTCATGGTGAATTATGTCACAAATACATAGTTTTGAATCATGATAAATGCGTGAGGAAAATTCAACAAGTAACAGAGGAAGTGGGTGGGAGGAAGGGTGCCCTCCCCGCTGATATGAGAATCAAATGAGAGCATGAGCCATGAAGAAGTGAGGCAGAGCCCTGGGAGAAGAGTGCACAGCCTGATGAGGTGGCGAGAAAATTAAGGTTTTAGGTTTATCCAGGTGCTTCTGTAGGTGAAGGCACTTGCCACCGAGCTTGATGACTGAAGTTTGGTTCTTCAGACCCACACAGTGGAAGGAGAGAACCAGTTCCTGCAGGTGTCTCCTGATTGCCACATGTAAGGCAGGTCAAGTAAAATCATGAACATGAGCATGGGTGTGCACGCATGTGCGCGCGCACGCGCGTGCGCACACACACACACACACACAATTTAATTTAAAAATAAATAGTATAAATGTATAAAAAACGTATAGTTGTAGCATGAATAATAAAAACCCAGAGACAGATATTGGAGTTCAACCTGAAGATCAGAAAAGCAAGGCAGCCAGGCCACTAGAGAGCTCTTACCTCTATGAAATCCTCAAACTAAAGCAGCATGAGTTCCTGTCTCATCCCAGTTTATATTCCTCTCTAGTGCTGGGATTAAAGGTGTAAGCCACCACTACCTGAATCTCTTTCTGCATTGATCTTGTGTAGCCCAGGGTGGCCTTGAACTCACAGAGATCTCTCTGCCTTTGTCTCCCGAGTGCTGGGATTTCTATGTGTCACCACCGGCTGTCTCTAGTAGCTTAGTTTTACCTTCTGGTCTTCAGGCAAACTATATTCATAAAACATAAATAAAATATCATTTTATGCCGGGCAATGGTGGCGCACGCCTTTAATCCCAGCACTCGGGAGGCAGAGCCAGGCGGATCTCTGTGAGTTCGAGACCAGCCTGGTCTACAGAGCTAGTTCCAGGACAGGCTCCAAAGCCACAGAGAAACCCTGTCTTGAAAAACAAAAACAAAATACAAAAAAAAATATATCATTTTATATATAATGTTTTGTCTTGATAACGTAGCATGATGCCATTGTTATACCCAAGTTTCTGGTCCCCAGATGAATTCAGAGTTAGATTTCTGATGCAAATTACATAAGGGTTTTTTTTTTAAATATTTAAACTCAAGTTTGGACCAACATCTTTCCAGCACCCCAACATGGTGGGTGCAGAAAGTGTGGCAGGGGCAGTTTGGTCCAGGGGGTGGAGTTGGATTGTAGAGTCTGTGACCCAAATAAAAAACACAAACCAGGGGTTGCATGCTCTCTTGGAAGGTGGACAAATTGGCAGTAAGCCACTGAAGCAAAAATGGCTCACAGCTTGGTTCCTCATCCTCTTGGGGATGAGGAGGTCACAGTGGTGACAGGAATGGAGATGGTCTATCAGCTGGATCTGGTTGGCATAGCAACTTTGTTCTGTCTTGTGAGTGTAATACACTGATTTTATCTGTTAAGAAACTGTAGTGTGACCCCTTTGACTTCCTTCATTAAACTGTCAGATTAATTTAGCAAAAGTGGAAAATATTTGTTTTGGTCCAGATTGCTATATCTGAATACCATAGAGTATAGCATAGAGCGAATGTAGGAGCAGCTAGGGGTGGGAAACAAACTGTTAAGCTCTTACAAAGGCAGTAATCCCTTTATCTGGACTCCACCCTCATGACCCAATAACCTCCCAAAGACCCCAACACACATTTTAGAGAACATACATGCTCAGTCTATAATACTTAATAGAAAATCTGAAGTTTGCATAACATTAATGTTTAAAACATATTTAATCTATAACAGATTCTAGTCATCAAAAAGTTGATGATCTGCTGAATAAGCCTTGAAATTCCATCAGTTCTGTCTTAGTTAGGGTTTAGTCCATTACCATCATGGCGGGAAGCACCACATCTGCCTGCACGCATAAATGTGCTCCCCACAAATTCTTTCCTTGGAGGTAGTTATCCGCTACAGATGTCTGAGAAAATGAGCTTTATCATTCCATCCAAAATCTCTGATTGACATTTGTCAGTTTCGTTTGAAGTTATGATCTGCTTTTCTAAAATTGTTGTAGATAATGAGTACCTGAAGACAGAGCTTGCCGAGTGTGCATGTGTGCATAAGTGTTCCTGAGTGTGCAATGGTAACTGAGACTGTGACAACCCCTGCATCTCCCTAACCCTTCCCAACTGTTGACATTTAACAAATGCTCATTGGCCAATAGTGGGAGACAATGGCTATCCACCCTTAGCTTTTCTCAGCCAGCCATCAGTAAGATATACCAGATAGCAGGTAAGCATTGAGAAGATCCTAGAAATTGCACAGACTAACTTCTCGGATGAAGAAAATGAAAGCCAGAGCCCAGAAGAGGTTGGGGCCAGAGTGAGCACCTCCCATTCTCTCCGACTCCTTTCTGCCTGGGCTCTACGAAGGGCCAACGCTGTCCTCTCAGTGCCTTGCATGTGTGCTGGGGAATGATGAGGTAGTATTAGTCTTTCTCCATTTCTCATACTGTCTTCTGTTAGGAGTATCATCTAGTAGCCCAAGCTGGCCTTGAACTTGCTACATGGGTGTGAATGATCTTGGTCTTCAGTCTTTCTGCCCTACTTCTCCAGTGCTGAGATTACAGGTAAATGCCACCGCACTTAGTCTATGCAGTGCTAGGAATTGAACCCAGTGCTTCATGAATGCTAGGCAATCATTCTACTAAGTGAGCCACATCCCCAGCCCATTGTGTCTTGGACTAACTCTAAGCAGGAACATGTGAGTCCTCTAGGCCTCTACACTCAATGCTAATCCTTGTTGGATCTGCATCCCCTATTTTTAGGAACAAGTGGATGTCCTATTAGAAAGAATTGCTTTCTTCATGAGTCTCATTACTCTGAGATGTTATCTGACCTCCTTGACCTGCTTCAGCAAGAAGCCTGTAAAGTCAGTTTGGTCAGATACTTATTCCTGGTAGTTTCTCTGGTCAATTTCCTTGTTTTTTTTTTCCTTTGGTTTTTCGAGACAGGGTTTCTCTGTGGTTTTGGAGCCTGTCCTGGAACTAGCTCTTGTAGACCAGGCTTGTCTCGAACTCACAGAGATTCGCCTGCCTCTGCCTCCCGAGTGCTGGGATTAAAGGCGTGCGCCACCACCGCCCGGCTCCTCTGGTCAATTTCCTATCCATTGACTGCCTATTCGGCTTCCTGGCTTTGCATCGCACATACAACCCCCTCTATAGCAGGATTCACTGTGTAGTCCAGGCTGGTACAACTCCTAATGCTCCAGCCTCAGCTTCCCAAATCCTGGGGATAGAGTTATGTATCACAGCACCAGCTTGAAATATCTCTTGTATGTAACTGAATTCAAAGTTCAACCCAACCTCTCCTGTAGAAGGAAGTTTTGGTACCACAGCTGTTCAGAGGCTTATATCAAGTATAAACTGTTTGACCTATTAGCTCAGGCTTATTATTAACTAGATCTTACAAGCTAAATTAACCCACAATTGTTGTTTATGTTTAGCCATGTGGTTTGGTGCTTTTTCTTAGTAAGGTATTCTCATTTGCTTCCTCAGCTTCTGGATGACAACTACATCTCTAACTTTCCTCTCCCCAGAATTCTCCTAGTCTGGTTGCCCTGCCTATACTTCCTGTCTTTCTACTGGCCAATCAGCATCTTATTAAACCAATATGAGTGACAAATCTTTACGGCGTACAAGAGCATTTTCCCACAGCATTTTCCCCTACTAAAAACTCTACAACATTCCCTTGAATAAAGTTCTTCTTACTGATGTCTTTAACAACTTTCACCTATTTTTTTCTTTGATGATGTCTCCGAGCAAATCATGAATTTGGATCCCTGCTTCACACCTTTTGTAAGACAAAAGAAAAACAAAATATGAAACAAAAATATTAAAATTCTTAGACAAAATCAAGAACGGTGGTGCATATTGTTAGCCAGACTGAATTTCAGAGTAAGGTCTATCAAAACCAAAACAAAGAAGGTCCCAAGTGATCAAAAAATGAAATCCTATCATGTCTTTGACTTACCAAGTTGGAGGAAATTATAGGTAACAGATTAAACAAGACTTCCCAAATATGGATAATGTAGAATCTAAATAATGGTAACATGGGAGTTTTATGAGACAAACACATATCTATCTATCTATCTATCTATCTATCTATCTATCTATCTATCTATCATCTATCTATCTATCTATCTTTATCATCTATCTATCTATCTATCTATCTATCTATCTATCTATCTAGATATAGGTATATGCATTTATATAAACATATAGATAGATAGATCTATAGATTAGAGCCATTTATTTCTTCTATACATATTTATATAATACATATTTGGGTTGTTTTTCTTTCAAGATTTATTTTTATTTTCAATTACACAACTGTGTGTGGCTATGTTCACACGTGAAGGTGCTTATGCTGGTCAGAGAAGATATCAGATTCCCTTGGAGACAGAGTCACAGTAGTTGTGAGATGAGCAGTGGAGGAGCTAGAAACCAAACTCCAGTCCTCCACTCGAGCAGTACTGTTAAATGCTGAGCCCCTTTTTAGGCCCTGGGTGTCAGTGTTTTGTTGATAGTGAAGTTTTTCTGATAATGTTGAGAAAGGTTATATTGGAAAGAGTGGCCTCTGTTCCTTCCACCCTTTCCTGAACGCTGGTCTCCATCATGGCACCTGCTTTTCATTAGGAGCAGAACGGCAGGATCTAGGACATGTGGGGCTTCCCTTCACCAATACTCACAAATATCTGTGTTGATATATTATTGGATGCACTGCTTTAAAAATAAAAACAGAACCTGTGGCATATGTATTTTAAACTTCTTTTTTTTTATTGGTTTTTCGAGACAGGGTTTCTCTGTGGTTTTGGAGCCTGTCCTGGAACTAGCTCTTGTAGACCAGGCTGGTCTCGAACTCACAGAGATCCGCCTGCCTCTGCCTCCCGAGAGCTGGGATTAAAGGCGTGCGCCACCACCGCCTGGCTTAAACTTCCTTTTTAACTTACCCAAAAATCTTACAAAAATACATGAAAATAAAAAAATAAAAAAAATACATGAGGGCTCTCTCCAGTGACTAGGAGGAGAAAAGGTGATCTGGTCTTTGCTGATCAGGTACAAGTTTCATTAATAATAATAAGAAACTGAGCCAAGCTCTAAAATACCTGCACAGACCAAGTGATTATGACAAAATGTTGTTTTCAGAAAGTTTAAAATATGGCTCACAGAAATGTCAATTTATTAAAGAGGGAATGATGATACTGGTTCAAACTGGCTATTGTCCTTGAAAAGGAGATAGTTTCTTTAGGTTTTCTCCTTCCTCCCTCCTTCTTTCCTCCCTCCTTTCTCTAACCCCTTTTGCCTGTCTTTTCCCACTCTCTCCTCCCTCCTTTCTCCTCTTCTTCTTCCTTCTTTTCCCCTAC
The DNA here is from genome assembly GCA_028537955.1 of Microtus californicus. Classification (NCBI taxonomy): domain Eukaryota; kingdom Metazoa; phylum Chordata; class Mammalia; order Rodentia; family Cricetidae; genus Microtus; species Microtus californicus. Next base: position 17,026,383 of record JAQJZF010000027.1, on the reverse strand, counting down.
CCCTTCAAAAGTTGTCTTGATATATAGCCCAGATTGGCCTTCAACCATGGACCTACTTAGCCTTCTGAGTAGAAAATCAGGCATGTACCACTGTGCCCAGTCTAGAAAAAAAAAAAAAATTTTCGCCGGGCGGTGGTGGCGCACGCCTTTAATCCCAGCACTCGGGAGGCAGAGACAGGCGGATCTTTGTGAGTTCGAGACCAGCCTGGTCTACAAAGCTAGTTCCAGGACAGGCTCCAAAACCACAGAGAAACCCTGTCTCGAAAAACCAAAAAAAAAAAAAAAAATTTTCAAGAAAAAATACTTTATTTTTCAACTACATGAATTTCTAGAGAATTATTTTGTGTGAACAGAACAAATTCCAAAAGGTTATACCCATACAATTCACTTAAATTTTGTTCGAGACGGTCTCACTGTGTACCCCAACTGACCTCCAGCTCATGGAAGTCTGCCTGCCTCTGCCTCCTGAGTGCTAGATATATATGGAATATGACAGTAGCCAGAACTTTTGATGTTACATTTCTACCAGGCAGAAATTACTTGTACCTCTACTAGACAAAAATCTATAAATTCACACATAATTTCATAAATTCTAAGTCTTAACTTCTTGTGGTCAGTGATTTAAACAAAGGAAAGTCTGAATGGGTCAACAAAGCTCCACCTAAAAGTCAGACTCAGACACTGACCTGGTTGGTTAAGTTAAAATGTTAAAGGCAGGAGGATTTCTGTGAGTTTGAAGCTAACCTCTTCAAAAAGAGAAACCAAGCAAAGTGCAAGAAAATGTACATGCTTATACCATGGTGGGATTCAGCTAGGAGGTCCCTTGTCACGACCAGTATGTGCTGTTTGGACTGCTAGCCTCTGAGTCTGTGAGGGAATAAATCTTTTTCTTTTCTTCTTCTTCTTGGGAGGTGTCATGTTCCATTCTGCGGCCTAGGATAAGCTTGAACTCATGGCAATCCTTTTGTTTCAGCCTCGCTTCCTGAGAGCTGTTAAATTCCTAGGCACGAGCCTGAGCTTTATTAGGGGAAGGAAAGATGATAAGGAGGACCGTAGTTTATCAAGGCGCTAAGACAGGAGAATTACTGTGAGTTAAAGGTCGACCTGTGACCCTCCGTGAGTCAGGGGGATCAGACATGTTAGGTGTACCTGTAGTGCCAAGCACTTGGGAAGGAGAAGATTGTTGGGAGTCAAAGTCAGCTTTGGTTACTTAACAATATTGAGAACAGCCTCTGAGAGACCTTGTTGGTTAACAAAAGGGGAGTAGGGTGGGGTGGACTGGGAAGAAAGTTGAGTAGTAGAGTGCTTGCCTAGTATTTTTAAGGCCTTAGACTCAACCCCAGCACCCCAAAAAGAAGCAGAAGTTTTGTTTTGCTCTTCTTT